>PVJC01013055.1:0-38631 GCA_004026665.1 Murina feae
TAATTAATAATACTGTATATTTGAAATTCACTGTGAAAGTAAATATTTAGCATTCTCACCACACATAAAGATGTAACTATGTGAGGTGATAGAAGTGTTAGTTAACTTGATAGTGGTAATAATTTCACAGTGTATATGTATGCCATCATCATGAATACCTTAAATAAAGGTGATTTATTTGTCAATTATACAAATAAAGCTGGAAAGAAAAAAAGCTTAAAAAATATAAGTACATTTTTTACTGATTTCAGAAAGGAAGGGAGAGGGAATGAGAGATAGAAACATTTAATATAATAAAAGAGTAATATGCAAATTAACCATCACCCGAGACACCTAAGCCACGCCCACCAGCCAAGCCACACCTCCCAGCCACTCAGAGCAGCTGCATGCAAATTAACCCAGCCAATATGGAGGCCAGCAGCCATGGAACTAGAGCAAACCAGAGGCTTCTGTTGCAACTGCCTGCCTAGGCTGGCTGAGCCTCTTGTCACGATAACAATGTTTCAATTATAGAAGCCACGGAGCTGAAACAAACAGGAGGTTTTATTACTTGCCTAGACCTCAGCTTAAAGCAACAGTGTTTCAATTATTTAAACTAATAAAAATGTATATTGAAATTGACCATTTCTTTGGGATGCCTAAGCCACGCCCACCAGCCAATCAGAGTGGCTGTATGCAAATTAACCCAGCCAAGATGGAGACTGGCAGGGGGCTCTGCCCTGGGAGCCTCTGTGACCAGCATAGCTGTGCTGGGTGTGTCAGCTAAGTGGGGGGGGGGGGTCCGGCCTGGGGCCTCCTCAGTGTGTCCAAGAGCGCCCATCCTGGGTCCGCTGCCTGGCTCCGCCCTGGGGGCCTCCTCGGGGGCATGTAGGAGCACCCATCCAGGGTCCACTACCTTCGTCCACCCCCTGGGGGCCTCCACAGGGCATGCGGGAGCGTCTGCTGCACAGTGTGAAGCATCTGAAGCCAGTCTGCTGCCTGGCTCCACCCGAGTGTGTTCGCTCAGCAGCAGGGCCCCACCGAGGGATCCTGCACCAGCTTCCACCCCTGGCTCGCTACCCAGCTCTGCGCCAGGTGTGTCCCCTCAGCGGTGGGGGCCCACCAGGCGTGTGCAGTCATGGGCCCTCTGGTGGGAAACATCCAGGCCTGCACTCACCAGCCCTCCCACTCCCCAGTTCATGAACCCTGAAGGGGCTGTGGGCAGCCTGAAAATGGCCCTCAGCCCCTCACCCAGGCTGGCCAGGCACAACAGCAGATGGACATCCCTGCCCCCGAGGTGTCCCAGACTGCAAGAAGGCACAGGCCGGGCTGAGGGACACCTCCCCCCTGTGAGTGCACAAATTTTTGTGCACCATGCCCCTAGTCAATTATGAAAGAGAATCATTGATCAGCTGCCTCCTGCACGCCCCACACCGGGAATCAAGTCCACAATCCAGGCACGTGCCCTTGACTGGAATAGAGGCTGGGACCCTTTATCCCTCAGGTCGATGCTTTATCCACTGAGACAAACCAGCTAGGGCGAAAAAACATTTTTAGGTAGATTTATCAGGAGTGTTCAATTTGGTTGTGGAGAATCTGCAGGCCCTGGACAGAGTGCTTTTCCAGGAACCTTCAAAATATTGCTTTACCGTCATTCAGAATTGCTTTTTAGGAGATTCTCTCATAAAAATACCAAATGTTATTAAGATCAATGAAAGGAAAATTGCAAGATAAAATAGTCTATATTTATTTTACTTCTGTTGTTTGATTCTCTGTATGTCTACGTGATTTCTTTTATCCCCAGTAAGTTTCTAATGCTTGTAATAGAGTTCATCTCATTGGTTACTTTCACATTAGGATATAAGGAGAAGATTTAAATGGAAAGATACAGTATTAGTTGTACTTTTTAAAATCATAAAATTTATAGAATATTAAAGCATCTGGTATGCTTGGTGTGAAATTACATGTTATTTGGATATTTTCCACTTTGTATCCTCTTTATGAAGTATCTACAGTTCCTAATTTACACCCCTTGAATCACTAGATCATAAATGCAGGAATCAATCGTCTATAAAGAACGTACATTGCTGGAGTTAATGGGGAGATGTGGATCAAAGGGTACAAAGTCTCAATTATGTGCAATGACTAAGTTCCAGGGATCTGTTGTACAGCATTGAGGATACAGTCAATAATACTGAATTATACACTTGAAAATTTCCAAGGGGGTTTATATTAAGTGTTTTTACCAAACTTATAGGAACACTAGGGGCCTGGTGCACAAAAATTTGTGCACTCAGGCGGGGGGAGGGGGAGGGTTACCTCAGCCCGGCCTGTGCCCTCTCTCAGTCTGGGACCCCTCGGGGGATGTCCACCTGCTGGCATACCTGGTGAGGGGCTGATGGCTATTTGCAGGCTGACCACGCCCCCCCAGTGGGGACCCTTGGGGTGTGGCCAGCCTGGGTGAGGGGCTGAGGGCTGTTTTCAGGCTGTCCATAGTCCCTTCAGGGTTTGGGTCTCTACTGGGGTACCTGGGCAGCCTGGGTTGAGGGGTTGAGGGGCATTTTCAGGCTTTCAGGCTGCCCACAGCTCCCACTGACCCAAGGTTCCAGCGAGGCTGGCTGGAATCAGGTTTCTGGGGTTTATTTATCTTCTATAATTGAAACTTTGTTTTCTTGACCAGAGGCCTAGGCTTCAGCTCCGTGGCTTCTATAATTGAAACATTGTTACTGTGAGCAGAGGCTCAGTCAGCCTAGGCAGGCAGTTGCAATGAAAGCCTGCTGTTTACTCTTGCTCCGTGGCTGCTGGCCTCCATTTTGGCTGGGTTAATTTGTATACAGCAGCTCTGATTGGCTGGGAGGCATGGCTTGGCTGGTGGGCATGGCTTGGGTGTCTTGGATTGAGAGTCAATTTGCATATTACTCTTTTATTATATTAGATAATTATGTCAGGTGATGAATATATTCATTACCTCGATAGTGGTAATCATTTCATAATTATTCATATATCAAAACATCACATTGTATATCTTAAATATATACAATTTTTATTTGTCTAGCATACTGCAATAAAGCTAGAAAAAATGAAGAAATGCAGACATCATCAAAAGCTAGATTATCTACCACAAATGCCTATTGAGATGCATAAATGCCTGTGGATAAACCACCAAAGTAACCATAAAATTTTAAGGAAAAAATATATTGTTATACATAAAGTATATATTAGACAAAATCATATCTTCACCCATGCAACAATCATGTTCTGAGAGAAAATTATTGATTTAAAGTGAGAAGTTGAGAGATGGGTTCAAAAAAACATAAGAAAAACTCCTTTACTTACAATGTAGTTGATGAGACAATATACAGGTTTGATTAACTAGGGTGGAATATCAATAAAGACAATATATAAGACACACTAACAAGTACCATATGGTTGGGAACCAAATGAATGATGGTGATAGTAAATGTCCAAAGGAAAAAGAAATTTACTAGTATTTGGGCTCAAGTGGCTTTCAGTAGAGTTTTTTTAAAAATATATTTTTGTTGATTTCATAGAGGAAGGGAGAGGGAGATAGAAACATCAATGATGAGAGAGAATCATTGATTTGTTGCCTCCTGTCTCCCACTAGGGATCAAACCTAGGCACATGCCCTTGACAGAATAGAATCCAGGACCCTCCAGGCCACAGGTCAATGCTCTATCCATTGAGCAAAACCAGCTAGGGCCCAGTAGAAAATTTAAATAATATATTTTTATTGATTTTTAGAGAGAGAGGGAGGGCGGGAGAGAGAAAGAGAGAGACATCAATGTGAGAAGGACTACTTCTACTGCCTTCTGCATGCTCCCCACCGGGGATTGAGCCTGCAACTGGGGCATGTGCCCTGACTGGGAATTGAATTGGCAACCTTTTGGTGCACAGGACAACACCCAACCAACTGAGCCACACTGGGCACCCAGTAGAATTTGTATAAATGGAGAGGAAGAGGGAGAGAATGCAAAAATAAGGACATATGAGTTATGCTTTTGAAGAAAGGGAAAAATGGAAAATTGCAGTCTGAAAAGTAGATTGGTGTCTAAGGATAAATACAATATGTCCCAAGTATTAAGAGCCACTTTTGAGCCTTGGGTTTGCATCCTAAACTAGTTACCTACTTATTAATTTTCTTTGAGCAAGAAAGCATCTTTCTAATCCTCAGATTCTTCATATATAAAATGTAGCTAATAGTAATTATTTCTTAGAGGTGTGTATGTGAATGTGTGTGTGTGTGTATTAACAGACATAATACATAAATGAAGTGCTTAGTAAAGTGCTGTTTAGTAAATGGCAAACTAAGGAAAGTGGACTATGTGTGTCCATAAGTAACCAGAGGTGGTATTTGATGTGGACAGTGACATAAAAAAAAAAACTGCCATAAAAAAACATGGTAGGATAATAATGTAAAAGGTAGACTAGGAGGGGAATAGAGTTAAAGGCAAGGACAAGGAAGCTATTGCATTAAATCTAGCATAAGCACTTAAATGTCCAAATTATAAATGGTGATAATGGGAATAAGAACAACACTAACAGGAAGTTAGATTTAAGAAATTTTGTGTAGAAGAAAAATAGGACTTTGTGACTAATTGAATAATAGCAAGGGGGTAAAGGTGAGAGGGAATCTACAGGCAATCCTGAAATTTTGAGATCCTTTGATTTAGGAAATGGTGATCTATTAACAGAAAAGTGCAGAGAGGTAGCCAGTTTTCAGAGGGTACAGTGGGGTCAGTGTTAGATACGCTGTTTTGCAGGTAGGCTGCAAAATGAAATTGCTCAGGTGCAGTTAGAGAGGCTCAGAGAGCAGACACAATACCTGGGAGAACCTCATACTTTGAGGAGTGAAAAAGGACAGAGGAGCCTGGGAAGAAGCCAGGTAAAGGACTGGCAGGGTAGAAGGAGAAGCCAAGGGACGTAACAAAATTCAGAGAAAGGAACTTCTGGTGGCAAGTACGGGATCTAATGTGTAGACAGAGACTACACGGCATCTAAGGAACATGCCAAGGCCCCTGGACTTACTGGTAAGGAGGGCATTTTTAACCTTTGAATAGGTTATTTCAGAAACACAGTAGATTGAAGAGAGACCAGGGTGAGAAGAGAAGGCAGCTGGTGAGAAGTTTGACAATCAAAAGAAATGGATTAAAAGCAACAGGAAGGCAGAAGAGACAGAACAATTCAATAGGGAAACCTAAATGCGCTGGAGAGACAGGGACTAACAAAGAAGTAATTTCTTAGACAGGAATATGATAGAATAGAAAGAAGGCAAGGAACTTACCTACTAGGTAAGAAGGAAGGAAAATACAATGGATATAAAAACAGGTATTTTGAACTGGGACTTGCACTGGCCTTGGAGAAATTAAATTTGAAAGTGAAAGTTAAAATTGTCTCCAAATTGGGAACTGAGAAAACAGGAACCAATAAAAGGAAAAGGAGGAAAGTTCTAGAAAAGAATCATGGTATTTGACCCATCTTTAGAATAGTAAAAGGACAGAGGCATGGATACGTGGAACAGACTGACAGCTGTCAGAGGGGAGGAGGAAGTGGAGGAACTGGATGGAAGAAGGTGAAGGAATTAGCCAAAGAACATATACCCATAGTCCATAGACACAGACAACAGGGTAGTGCTGACCAGATGGTAGAGAGAGACCGTGTGTGTGTGGGGTGGGGGCAAAAATGGGGAATGGGGACATCTGCAATAGTGTCAACAATAAAAAGAGTTAAAATAATAATATAATATAATTAAAGAGTAATATGCAAATTGACCATCACCCGAGACACCTAAGCCATGCCCACCAGCCAAGCCACACCTCCCAGCCAATCAGAGCAGCTGTATGCAAATTAACCCAGCCAAGATGGAGACTGGCAGGGCAGCTCTGCACTGGGAGCCTTCGCGACCGGCACAGCTGTGCCAGGTGTGTCAGCTCAGTGTGTGTGTGGGGGTCCGGCCCAGGGTCTCCTCAGGGTGTCCAGGAGCAGCTGTCCTGGGTCCACTGCCTGACTCCGCCCCCCAGGGGCCTCCGCAGGGCATGTGGGAGCGTCTGCTGCACAGTGCAGAGCATCCAAAGCCAGTCCGCTGCCCGGCTCCACCCCGGGTGTGTTCGCTCAGCAGCAGGGCCCCACTGAGGGATCCTGCACCAGAGTCTGCACCTGGCTCACCACACAGCTCTGTGCCAGGTGTATCCCCTCAGTGATGGGAGCCCACTAGGCATGTGCGATTATGGGCCCTCCCACATCCAGGCCTGCACTCACCAGCCCTCCCACCCCCCAGTGCACGAACCCTG
This sequence comes from Murina feae, assembly GCA_004026665.1. NCBI lineage: Eukaryota > Metazoa > Chordata > Mammalia > Chiroptera > Vespertilionidae > Murina > Murina feae. Next base: position 6,288 of record PVJC01013055.1, read on the forward strand.
AAGGGGCTGTGGGCAGCTGAAAATGGCCCTCAGCCCCTCACCCAGGCTGGCCAGGCACATCAGCAGGTGAACATCCTCTGAGGGGTCCCAGACTGCGAGAGAGTACAGGCCAGGCTGAGGGACCTCCCGATTGCACAAATTTTTGTGCACCAGCCCCCTAGTTTACTATAAAATAAAGCATGAAGATAAGTGTCAACTTCAGGTCTTCATGTAGTCATAGGGCTGATTTAAGTGAAATTGTGATGTATGTATCTTAGGGTTATCATAAGATTTACCTGTAAGGCTGAGATCAGAAAGTCTAAGACTGAAAATCTTCCTTTGGCTTAAGTAGCCCCCATCCCATTAAGACGTTCCTTTATTGGAAGAGCTGAGAAGTCCAGGTTGCCACCATCTCTACCCTGAAAATAGGACCAATAAATCAAACTTCCCAATATTTTATTTATTTCCACTTGGCTATAGACACATATAAACATTTTTATTTTGGCTCTATTCATTGAAGAAGTGTTTTAAGTTGTTGAAGACTTAGTGTAAGATATGACCATCTGTATAAGATCATTCACTTTACAAGCAGAGATTATTGAAAACGTATTTTAGTGTGGGACATAAAATAAGTGCAGCACAAGATTCATCTGTAGTGTAAGTTTTATCACCTTATCCTAATATATAAAAAGCTATGGGCCTTCATGACTGAAACAACCAGATGGATGACTGAACAGCAGGCTGTGTGTGGTGACCAGGCTGACAAGGAGAGGCAGTTAAGGGTGACCAGGCTAGAAGGGGGAGGAGGCAATTGGGGTGACCAGGCTGGTGAGGGGGGCAGTTAGGGGTGATCAGGCTGGCAGGAGGAGCAATTAGGGGTGATCAGGCAGGCAGGCAGGTGAGCAATTAGGAGCCAGCAGTCCCAGATTGTGAGTGGGATGTCCGACTGCTGGTTTAGGCCTGATTCCCGGCATCAGCTCTTTTTTTTTTTTTTAAATATATTTTATTGATTTTTTTACAGAGAGGAAGGGAGAGGGATAGAAAGTAAGAAACATCAATGAGAGAGAAACATTGATTAGCTGCCTCCAGCACATCCCGTACGGGGATGTTCCCGAAACCAAGGTACATGCCCTTGACTGGAATTGAACCTGGGACCCTTGAGTCCACAGGCCGATGCTCTATCCACTGAGCCAAACCAGTCAGGGTGGGATCAGTTCTAAATCAGCCGTTGGACATCCCTTGAGGGATCCTGGATTGGAGAGGGTGTAGGCTGGGCTGAGGGGATTCTCCCCCTACTGCCCCACCCCCCTTGTATGAATTTCATGCACCGGGCCTCTAGTATAGCAATAAAATTGTTCCTTTTGAGTGTAAAGGCCCAAGATCAAGGGGGAAAAGGAAAAACCTAACCTAAAACTGAAATTGCTTTGCTTGTTAAGATGGAAGAATAATGTACAACTATAATCTTTACTGTACACAGATTATAAAAATAAGGAACTACTTTTACAGTAAGTCAAATTGTTAGATCATATTTTTACACCACTAAATCCTAGTAATAGAAAAAATAATATGTCAGGAAATCTACAAAAAGATTCAAGAGCAAGTTGAGACTTGGAGACCAAAAGAATTGCATAGTACCCACCTGTATCAGCTTAGCTATAATTATGTAGATAAAATTATGTGTAGCTTTTTCATTCAGTAACCATTTATTCAACTCAATTCAATAGGTAATAGTGAAGAACCTGTCACAAAGCACTGTGTTAGGCAATAGCAGAGCAGCACAGATAAGTAAGATGATATAATCTTTGTTCTGAAAGAGTTTATAATCTGATGGGGAAGAGGGACAAGTAAGTCTATTATAGGTATGGCTGTGACAAGTGCTATATGATATGATAATTTAAAAGAAAGTATCATTAATCTTATCTGGAGGATTCAGGAAGAGATGAATGGTGAGTAAAACTTCAGTAGGTAGAGAGAGAGTAAAGAGCTTTCCAAGTAGAGAGGCAATATGTCGGAGAGTGTTTAAGTTTGTCTAACACACAGCCTTGGTAGAGAATGGTTGAAGATGAGTCTTCTTGGGGATGGGTTGGAGATAAAAGATACTGGAGCTGAGAAGACCAGTAGAAAGGCTAGAGGAACTTCAATGGAGATCAGAATTAGAGTATTAACAGTGAGAATGGAAATGAGTCTGGCGCTGTGTGGGCCTTGTGAGTCTACCTTAGTCATGTTATTTTTTGATGCCTGAAATGATCTCCTGGAGAATTTCTGTTCACCTTTCAATAAACACCTTCAGGTGAAGTCTTTCTTTACCACCTCAGATGGCATATGTGCCTCCATCCTTGGAGCCTCCATAGCATTTGATCAAACTGTGCTTGGAGTTCTCATAGGATGCAGTTCTTATGGTCAGCAAATTGGGAAGAGAACTTCATTTTGGATCCATTGTTGATAAGGGTAGTTTTAGGTGAAGATGGACAGTAGGCAGCTGGCATTTCCATCTGTGGCTCAGGAAGAACATAAGGTTGAGGATAAAGATTTGGAGAGAATTTTCATAGAAATGGTTTTAGAATTAGATAAAGTTTAGGAAAAAATAAGTTTAGTACATACTGAGTTCCAGAAGTCTTTAAGATATTCATTTTTAAAAAATTAAGTGCTAGCTGTCGACTTATGTTTTACAATCTAGATTCTAGTAAGTCTGACCAAAAATAAAGCATGTTGTTTGGAGGGTTTTGCTGGGGAAATTTAAAACCTGATCATAGAAAGTATTATTAATATAAAATAAAATAAAATCTTTTCTAAAAAATTCTAGGTGTCATTATTTTAATAAGATAATCAAATACCCTAATTGGAGCTTATACTACTTGGGAAGTTGTGGGTTATAATTATTAGCAGGAGGATTCTGTTTATGTAAAAAATTAACAACTAGCTTTGGAATGTACATTAATTCATGACTGAATAAATACTATTAGAAGAATAAACCCAAGTGTGTGTTGAAAGCAGTCATTGGTCCTCCAACCATTGCCAAATCATTAAGTCAGCTCAGGAGAAGAACAGATCTGTAAAATGATTCTTAGGAAGACATAGTTGGTGAGGCTATGGGAAAAATTGTTTTGCCTCACAACTTACTTAAAGTTACAATTTAAAGAAAAAAAATAATCAGAATAATTTTGTTGCCAACTATATTGAGGAAGCTGTTCAGAAAGGACTTTTCTGAAGGAAAAAAGTTGTCTTGGTTTTGTCATTTGTTGTTTCAGTTGTCGATAAGTCTGGAGTTAGCATGTTTTCCCCCACGTTGGATTCTACGTAAGAGTAGAGAGGAAAAGTTTTGGGGTAGAAGAATACATGAAGCAGATTCTGTAAGTGAAGAAAAGAGAGTGAAAAAAAGAAAAGTGATCTGGGAATGAACGACTCTTGACAAAGTGCAGGAAGGCGGGACTAGAATCAGGAACAGAGTGAGCAGGAGCCCTCAGGGAGGAACCAGGGGTGGGAAACCCTTTTTCTGCCAAGGGCCATTTGGATATTTATAACATTATTCTCCAGCCATACAAAATTATCCACTTGCCTGGCGGGTATCATCCAGTGGTTGAGTGTCAACCCATGAACCAGGAGGTCATGGATCGATTCCCAGTCACGACACATGCCTGGGTTATGGGCTTGATCCCTAGTAGGGGGAGTACAAGAGGCAGGCAGTCAATGATTTTCATCATTAATATTTCTTTCTCTTTCTCCTTCTCCCTTCCTCTCTCTGAAAATAATTTAAAAAATCATATTTAAAAAAATCAAAAACAAGAAAACACAAAATTATCAACATAAAAATTAGCCTGCTATATTTGGTCAAACATTTAATTAACTCACTCCTAATGCCTAGGCAGAGCCAGACCAAATGATTTCATAGGCTTTATACGGCCTGTGGGCTGGATATTCACCCACTACAATGGATGAGTATAGAGGCAGAGGGTGCTCTTGGGGAAAAACTGAGCATGAGTTGATGCAGGCAAACAAAAGTAGGCAGAGAGCAGGCAACAATGTTGAAAGTAGCTTCTACTGCTAGACAGTGCCAATCCATATTCATGGACTCTCCTAATCTCTTGGGATGATGATGATGAGAGCAGAAAAAGGCACAGAGAAATGGAGAATTTGATTTGAGACTGTTGGCCCTACTGGTGTGCTCAGTGGTTAAAACATCAGCCTGTACACTGAAGGGTTGTAGGTTTGAGACTGTTGGAGATCTCTAAGTAGTTTTTAAAAAAGTGATAGGACAGGATGAAGATTGGAGTGGTTCAAAGGAAGAGAATAAATTGGGATGAGCAAGAGAAGAAATGGATTAATTGAAAAGAGAGTGATGGGGTTGACTTGTTGGTGTGTTTGGTTTTCTTTTGTTTTAGCAAGAAGGAAATGAGAGATCATTTGACTGAAGACCATATGCAGCCTCAGAGGAACCAAGAAGAGCCTTAAAACAGAAGACTAGGACAACTGCCTGTGTGAGAGCACAGAATTTAAAATACAGAAATTTTTAGTAAATTTAGTAAAATATAGAAATTTTTAGTAAGATTTAGTAAAACTAGGCCAGTTTAACATGCCTCATCAACGGCTCTCAAAATTTTTCTATTGAGCACACGTGGTTGAGAGTATTCATATGGTCTATGTTATCATGGGACTCTATAATTTCTGGCAAATTAATTGTAATTTCACCTCATTCTCACCCACTCAAGAAAGCCTACCAAGGTGCAAATGAGAAAGGGTAAAGTTGAATGCACTCTCATTTAGACAAATCACTTGCATGCGTGAGCCAGAAACCGAGAGAAAGGGAAGGTCCAGAGGTCTGCATTAAGGGGATAATGTGCTATCAGGGACATGGATGAAGGGGCTTTTGAGCTTCAGCCATTCAGGTTGAGAGAAAGGAAAGGGCCCTGTTGAACCTCGAACCTCTGGTAAGGAAGTTATTCAAATAAACGAGTCTTGAGATATAAAAAATGTGGTAAGGAGAAGAATTGAGGGAGTGGTCAGAAGCTGGGGAGGACTGAGAAGATGGAGAGACTATGAGGGAACATGGTGGAGACAGAGTCTGGAGAGGGGTCCTCAAAGCAGAGCTGGTTCAACTGTTCCAGCCTGTCAGTGTTTCACTGCTGGGCCCAGAACAGGTCCCAGATCTCCGCCGGGGCCAGGCGACAGGACGGGGCCACGTTGCAGGGTGGGCCATAAAGGCAGTCTTTCCATTGTGTTGGTGACTACAGACTGGCGGGGCGGGGTGGGGAGATGTCAGACATACCAGTTTTGTCACCTCTGTCCCTTTTCTTTAACGTTTGAAAGCTTCATGGGCAGTGTGCATAGTTAAGTCTTTAAGTGCCCCTCAATCAGAAGGGATTTTCCACAAGGACTTACAAAACTGCAGATTACACTGGTAAAAATGCTTTTCAGTCAATAAAAGTCCTGTTTTACTGAGCGAATTTCTTTGTGATGTTTAACTTTGGTTCAGGTCCCGAGTCCAAGAAGTGAAATTTGGTGGAGTGAGAAGAAAAAACGCGGAAAGAAAAAAACCCCAAGATAGCCATTTAAAACCCCACAATCAGAACTTGTTTATGTGATGTGGACTCAGAGTTTTCTCTTTATAAAATGCATGCGATTAAGAAAATACTTTGAGAATCTAATAATAGGTCCCTGAAACCCGAGATCCACCTCTCATCTTTCTAACTCTCGGGAACGCAGTTAATAAGAACGTATGTTTTTAATACACTGATTCTTAGCAACAAAGTAGTTCTTTAATTAGTACAAAACTTGAATAATGCATCGCCTATTATTGTGCATGGCACGTAACATTCAGTAACTTGTACCGGCAGATTCATTTACATATGTCACCACCATACCTGTAATTTAGTTTAATGCCAGGTCAGTGTGCCAAGTGTGTGTGTGTTTAAAGCTTTCCCCAACAGTTGTTTCATGGGGCTTCACAGTAATAACTAAGGCAGTGTCTATATTCAGAAATCATAACCAGTCAAAATGACTGTCCCTTGCAGGTACCCATAGTTATCCTTTGCTCACACTAGGAGCTCCCCTTTTAGGGAATTATTTAATATGATCTTAAAAAATAGGAAATACTGCCTGAAAGTATAGTCAATTAGTTGTCCATAATTTTGCCAAGAGAGGTACCATCTTTTAAGAGTGTGAAATCAAAATAAAAGCACGGGAGTTGAAATAAATCTATGAGACCCAGTTAGATTGTTAGTTCATGGGCAAGACCAGATGCAGATGATCTGACAAATCTGTTTTGGTTTCACTTTTTCTAATTTCTCACGTCATGATATGTAGTTTTCTAATCCAGAGAATCATTTCTTGGCAGAGAAAACAAGTGTTTCCCACATGACCAACATGACCAAAAGGAGGATGTCCGAAAAAGTATGTGTGCCAGGCCCTTCCTACATCAAATTTCAGTTAAAGTTGACTCTCTGCAGGTGTTGCAGCAGAAGCTTTGAGTGAAAAAGGACTACAAAAATAGGAGACTTCAACTCCTATATTGAACTACTCTCTACTCTCCTGATGAACTGTCAGTAGGAATAGTATAATTTATTCCCTCACTCCACGGTAGATTTAAATGGGCAATACAGCAGGATTTTAAAAAGTTTTTTGTCATGTCTTAAGTCCTTATGATTTAGAGTATTTTGTTTGTCTGAATGGCTAACCAGTACAAACCATGGCCATCAATATTAAAATGGGGAATTCCTTCCTTTGGTATTCACAAGCATAACATACATAATCCTTTCTCTCTGGCAAAGCTATTAACTTTTTGGCCTTTGGCTGGTTGATGTATATAGTATCTATAGTTATTGCATGCAAGTGTTCTCAACTGACTTGCAAACCCTTTGATCAAACCAGCTAAACTTGATTTTCCAGATTATTCAAGAGACAAGGTACACATCTATCAGCTTTGCAAGTCCTGGCAAGCCATCAAGACCCCATGCTCCCCCACTCCCTTCACCAGAATCAAAGGTACACAGGGAACCAGTTCTCATTTAAACACGCAGCATCAGAACCTTGCCTCCACTTTCACAGTTGTAGCAGCAGAAGAAAAACAACAGTCGAAGTAAGAAAAAGGTTTCCTTGGCAAGGATGCCAAACTAAATAATGACACCCAAAGCAAAAACATGCTTCACTGAAACTAAACTTTAGTCAATTCAGCCTCCTTAAAACAAAGCTTTTTTTGTGATTTCAAAAGTGAACATTGTACTTTGCTCTGGCAGCCATTTGTATGTTTTTGAATGATCCGATTATGCATAAATCCCCGGCCCAAAGGCCTTTCAGCACCTCAATCCCATGAGGGATTTGAAAACATGGCTAAAAATTTCTAGATACAGTACCTGCCCTTTTCTTCCTCTTAACTTTTTAAAACATACACTTCGAGTGACAATATTTTGACATCCATTGTCATTGTATATCTCCTCCCCCTACCCACTCTCTTTTATTGCTTTGGAAATGCTTACAGGAGATCAGGGTCTCCACCTCTTGTTCCCCAGAAGCTCACGTTCATCACCACGTCATCTATTTCTGTTTTGTGGATGCTGCCATCCTATTGAGTTCACTAAGGCAGAACTATTTGAAGAGGCTATACATGTCCTCCTTTGTAATCCGTGTAATTAGTAGTAGGGAGGCAACAAACAAAAGCCAGAGGTTTCCTTGTTTTGTTTTTAAGTAATTGAAGCAGCGATGTGTCAGGGTCTCTGTTTGAACAGTGAGATGTATGGTTGGCTAGCGAGCAGCCGACTGGACAAGAGAGTAGAGATGATTTGTATTTGAGACACATGATGGTTTGGCCAAGGTTACAGCAGCAGAGAACAATTTCAGGGCCACGCTTTTGAATATGTTTTTATTGATTTCAGAGAGAAAGGAAGAGGGAGAGAGAGACAGAAACATCAATGATGAGAGAGAATCATTGATTGGCTGCCTCCTGCACACCCCACGCAAGGGATCAGGCTTGCAACCTTGGCATGTGCCCCGACCAGAAATTGAACCATGACCTCCTGGTTCACAGGTCGATGCTCAACCACTGAGCCATGCTAGGCAGGCTAACAGTTAAACCTTTTAACAGAGCTTTCAAAGTCTGGGTATCCTTGGACCCTATATACACCTATGACCTTATCTCTTTACTCTTCACCTCTTAAAAGACTATCCTTTAGAGAGTCTCTTTTACTTCTCATTCTTCCCTCAGGCTGTTTGTTGCTTTTTGCCTGGTTATATTTTTGCTCCTCTTTATATGCAATCGATGTCACTCAACCTTCAAGTCTCCTTTAGATGCGGCTTTGTTTAGGAATCCTTCTCCAAAATGTCAACTCTGAGTTATAGTGCCTCCTATTGCCCCTCTACACTTCTGCACATCATGACATTCATTCCTGAATCCAGTACTGGTAGAATCATATTTAATTGAACAGAGAAAGGAGGTTAAAGAAAAGTAGGGCTTTCAGGATTCTTAGCAATCATCCTTATTCTACAGATGAAATAACGAAGCCCCAGGAAGGGTATGCCACTTCGTTATCATCCCGAACCGTGACTCCTAGAATGCTTGCTCCAGCACCCTTTTTTCCTCAGGCTCTACATTTTGCCACTCTGAAATGTATTATATAGTAGCCAACTTTTTGAGTTTGCTGGTTTGTTTCAATTGCATTTCCCTGACTACTAGTAAGTTGAACATATTTCTAATATTTATTGGCCAACTGGAATTTCTTTTTACTCAGTTGTCTATTTATATCCTTTGTCCATTTATTTTATTGGATCATTTTTTCTCTCTCATATTTTTAGGAATCCTTATATGTTCTGCATACTAACTCTTAGTCATTTATATGACTTTCAAATATACAGTAAATTTGAAGAGACATATAATCTGTGATCCAGTAATTCTGTGCTTAAGCATATACCCTTGAGAGAAACTCTCTCATGCATGACCAAAGAAATATTTAAGCAACTTGTTCTTGTGGTGTTATTTGTAAAGACACAAAATTGGCAATGACCTAAATGTACATTCAGTAACTGAATGAATCATTAAATTAGGCTCTATTCACATAATGTAAATAAAAGCTTAAGTGAATGAATTGTCTCTATAAGTTATCAACATAGATGTCAGAAAATAAGTTAACCAAAAAAAGCAAATAAATCAATACAAAGAATATTCCATATAATTAAGGTTAACAGTGCACAAAACAATTCCAAATACTATTTATAAATACATACACTAAGGTAAAAAACAAAAGACACAACACAGAATACTGTTTTCTTCTAGGAAAAAAAAGCTGGACAAAGGTAGGTTGTTTAACTAGATCTGCAACACTTTTTTTTAAGAGATTGGTGGAAAGTATAGCAAAACTAACGTGCTAATACTGAGTTGTAAGTAATTAGTGTATGTGTTATTTGTGCATGCTTCAAACATTTTCTAGGTAAAGAAAAAGTATGGCAACAAGGCATGTCAGAACCTTCTTTCAGGCAGAAGTGACAGAATATGCACACCTTTGAAACCTACGAAAACAAGAGGCATTTGAGGAACTTAGAGAAGTGAAGAGTTCTAGTGTTGAGAGAAGGTGCTAGTGAAGGGGTGGGGAGAAAGGCAGATAATGAAATACCTTGCTCCTGACATAGAGTTGGGAAGAGTTGTAGGTCTTTGAGCATTGTAATTCCTGGAAGGAGAAACATATCTGTGAGAAGAATAATGTTTGATTGAATCTTTATAACTCATTTTATGTGAGTAGATTATAAGAGCTGAAAAGGAACTCAAAGCTCATCTAGTTCAATTCCTTCATTTCGATCATAGAAAAATGAGGTCCCAAAAAGTTAAAGTATAAAAAAAAGGGAGAGCATTTTATATAAGGATATTGGGACACAATTATTCCAATCATTCAATATGTTTATATTGGCTGACTTCTCAATTGATGTGACATGTAATTGTTCTTTAGAGATAGTAGGTTTTTGAAAGAATGGTGCAGAGGATAGATCTATTTTAATAAGGAGATATGGATATTATTTTAACTATTGGGACATAACAGTGTAGACTTTTGAGTACCAAACTGGTAGCACCAAATGGGCAGCTGCCTGTGATATGGGATATTCAGAATGGAGAGACAGAAGACATAGTGACATTGGAGTTAAATTACCAGATGGGTTCTGCTTGCTGGCTGATCAATATCATGCCGGATCCCTCTGGGCTTTTATGGCTCCAATAAAGACTGTCTCATTAGGGATCCCAAGGTCAAGAGATAACAGTGAAGGTTTTCTGTGAAGATCTACAAAAGGTGACCTAAATGGTCGCCACCATTGAGATGGATCCCTTTGAGTTTTCTCAGGGACTTTCTTCTGGTATGGACCAGTTATGAGACCTGGAAAACACTATCTTTGTCTGAATGACATCTTGCTGAGGCTCACTGTTGGGCCCAACTCCAGATAGAGGTAAAGGAGGCAGCATGAACCACTCTGTCCAAAGTAGCTTATCCATGAGCTCTCCTGTCATCATTGACTTCACATTCTCCCATTTAGAAATATTGACTAGAGCACCAGAGGGCCTTGATATCTCCTTTGACATGAATATATGGGGCCACTCATAGAAGAGATTCTTCTGAAGGCAACTCCAGCTTTTCCCACAGCGTATCAACACTGAATAATACTATATTGAATCAGACTAGCTAACTGCGTTTTTAAAGGATTGGGAAACTTTGTTCTATAGGCAGGTTTCAGCATATTGATGATAGGCTAGACCAAAAAAAAAACATTCCATCCTTAAATTTCTCTGGGCCAACTCTTCTCAGACATCTTTAGGATAGGTTCTTCTATTTTACCTGTTCTCAGAACTCTGCATTTTCCTTTGAACCACTTATTAATGATTGGATTAAATACTCATTTGAGTGACATGAGTTTAATGTTAACCTTCCTAGATAAACTGAAGTACAAGTTTGCATTATCATGGAGCCCTAGCCTGGTGTCAAATATAGAGTAGGCACCAAACACGTACTTGTGAAATGATTAAATGAGTGAATGATTATAAGAAAAAAAAAAAGAGAGTGAATGAAGAATGAGTGAATCACTGGAAGGCATTGTTGTGGCAGCAGGAACACTGCACAGGAGGGTAGGTCCATATAGGTCACCATAGCGGGACCCTGTCCTTCAAGCTTGAGGTTGGGCAGGAGCAGCCAATGTTTTAAGGGCAGGAAGGAAAATATCCCAGGGTTGTGGGGGTACAAAGACCTGTTTCTGAGAATAAAGAAACTTAGATATCTCTGGAGGTATTTCAAAGTCAAATTTAACCTATTTCTTATCTTTCCTGGGTTAACCACATCAGAACACTTCAGATAATTCCTGCAATTTCACCCCACAAGCTTAAAAGACAATGAATTCTAAGGGAGGGCCTCGAGAGTGTCTCTTTAAATATAGATTTAGTCATTATGGAGTTTGTAAGTTTTGGTCCTGGTAATCCTTAAAGTCTTAACACAATAGTTCCTTGTAACTGGCATTGTCTTTTATGACTTAATTGAACTATCCATTTGTGAGATGACTCAGGAAATAAAGACCTTGCATAAATATGAAATATTATTACTATACCATTTGATTCCAGATGACTTGCCTTAAAGAACAATATGTTCACATTTACTTTCCCATGACATTTAAATCTTGGGTCATGAGATTTCCAGACTAGGAAATACAAAGAACCCAGAATATAAAATTCAGTCATCTATGTGATCTAGCCATTCTCCTGTTTACTTGATATATACAATGGTCAAAAATATAGAAATTGGGTGTAAAATATTGAGTTTTGGTACTGGGTTGAAGAATAGAAGTATAGATTTAATGATGATTATCACTGATCTTTACTTTAAAAGCTGGTGTTTCAACTTATTTTCTGGTTCAGAATACAATAAGAACTCCATGTTAATATTGCTTCTTTTGAATATGTCACATACAGGTTAAAGAAGCAGTTATAACTTCCTATTATTAACATCTTGCATTATTTTGGTACATTTTTACAAAATTAGTGAACAGATATAGATATATCATGATTAATTATAGTTTGCAGTTTACATTAGGTTTCGTTTTTTGCATCATCCAGTTCTATGGGTTTTGACAAATGCATGATGCCATGTATTCATCATTACAGTAACATACAGGATAATCTCACTACCTTACACATCTCCTGTGCTTTACCTACTGACCCCTCCTCCCCTCCCCAAATCCCTCAACAATTTAATTTTATAAAAAGCAAAATCGTATTCTTCTAACAGCAACATAGAATAATGCCAGAAACATGATGAAACTAAAGGGATGTGTATAATATTTTATTCTCATTCTATTATTATGTTTAATCTTATTACTTCAAGCTCTGCTTTTGAACAATACATGATAAATACAAATTTAATAAATTTTTCAGAAAGCTTACACATTTATTCTTATCCTCTATTTCTGGCTCTAATGTTGGATTCTACCACCATCCCAAAGGAGATGTCTGGAGTAAGAATAGAAAATTTCTTCCTTCTTTCCCTCCCTTTTTTACTGAAGGTGAGAGGCACTAAATTGTCAACTGTGGTTCATTTGTGAGTACAATTACCTCATCCCAAAGTGGTCAGAATACTCACATACCCCCATCAGTAACACCATCTTTAGCATCATTACAAATGCTATCAGGAATCTTTATTAAATATCTACATGTACATGATGCTGTTTGGTTTGACCTATCAGAAAGAACTACTTAACAGTCCTTCTCTGGATCGCAAGTCTTGCCCAGAGCTTCCCCTGTCTTGCAGAGGGGGTGCTGGGATTAAGGAAACCCATCAGGTGGAGTTGCCAAGCAATCAAGATCAGAGCCCTGGGATGGATACTCTCTCCCAACATTGTTGCAGTGTGTTAAGAAATTAAAGCACACGTAAAAGAGGATGGAGGTGGCATCTCCATTCTTGTCCAAAGAAACAGGCATTTTCCAGATCTGCAGCCACTCAACTCCCTAAAGAACAGCTTGCCCAGTTCATATGAATATCACATTACTTTCTTTAGCCTTTGTAGAATCCAACATGTTCTCTAGAGCATGATACTTAATTATTTTCATTATTAGTTCAAAAATAAAACATGTTGACTACATTGCCATGGCTGCTCCTCTAATTAATAAAAAGACAGTGTTGAATTTAAAAACAACTAACTCTTTTCATGTCCAAGTTACTTTTAATCGCTATTATAAATTATTACCTTCTTCCACATCAGAGGTGTCTTATGACTAAAAGACGAGACAGTCGCCATGATGCTCTTTAACAATGACTCTTATGTTTCTTCTGGTAAACTCATAATGTTAATTACACTCTCCAGCAGATGGAGAGCCTTCCATCAAGGGCCTCGGTGCACTTTACAAACGTCATGAGTCATCACAGCCCTTCTACTAGGATAATGGAGGTAAGTATCCACGACCACAGTTTTATTGTTAAAGAAGCGCACAGAAGGTTAGTGTTTTCGTTTTTTAAAGTGGAATATATTTTAGTGAAAACATTTTAGTTACCATGTAAAAAGGCAGAGAAGTTCAATGAATATTTATTGAATGAAAGTCAATGAAAATAAATGAATGACACAACTCGTCAACAAGATCTGGCTATCCTGGCATTGAACACCTGGACCATATTAATTATTTGGAAGAGTGGTGAATTGATCATAAGTTATCTAATTAACAATGTTTACAATGATTACTATAGAAACTGATGAGTTAACCATCAGAATGATAAAGCAGACCTAGAAAACAGGAATGGCCAAATATTTTTGTAACATTGATGCAATAACATTGCAATTTAGAGACAGAAGATTCCAGAGATGATTTAGTCAAGCACTTTCATATTTCAAATGAGAAACTTGAGATACCGAAAGGTTAATAAGTATCTTGCATGAATCATTCAGCTTTTAAAGCCTTAATTTAAATTTTTTATACTCCCTCATGCTTCAGAAATGCTTTATTTGGCTCAGTCACTCAGCTAGTTAGTGGCATCACTAACTAGAATCTAGGCTCCTGACCTCAATTGGTCCACCTTTCCACTAAATTCCATTAAAAAAAAATTTCACGAGTGTCCTTCTACACCCTAACTACCATAAAATCATGGGATGTGAAATTTGTAAGGAGGTACTTTTGTGATCTTCCTTTCTTTAATCAGTGAGGCATCTGACATTCAGGGAGTTTAAGGGAATTGCTCAAGGTTTATGGCAAGTTACTGACAGACACAGGCTTACAATCCCCATTCCTTCTGAGCCTTTCACTCCTCCAGAATCTGGAACTAAAAGCAGGATCCCAATACCCCAAGCCACCAATATAATTTTATCATTATTTTTTGAAATCCTCTTTTACCAAAGACAAATGAGAAAAACACACGAGATAATATTAAGAATTTTAAAGTGAACCCCCTCCCCCACCCCAACCCCCCCCCAAAATTGTCCAGAGCATGTTATTAGGTCAAAAATAATTAAGATTTCACTTATTTATTTGTTATCTTTTAAACTGGTGAATTAAGACAATGATGACTATTATTTATCATAAGGACACGGAGGAAGTGAAGATCTCAAAGTGCTTACTAAATCTTCTTGTTTAAATTTTTAAAAAATATATTTTTATTGATTTCATAGAGGAAAGGAGAGAGAGAGAGAGATAGAAACATCAATGAGAGAGAATCATTGTTCAGCTGCCTCCGCCACACCTCCTATTGGGGATCGAGGCTGCAACCCAGGTACATGCCTTTGACTGGAATGGAACCCTCAGTCCTAAGCTCTATCCATTGAGCCAAAATAGCTAAGGCACTTACTAAATTTTCAAAGATTAAGTTATTTCTATTAAGGTTTCCAAGTTGTTTATTTTTATTTATGATGAAAATTGGCAACAACAGGTAAAATGTATGGTAACCCTGATTGAATAAGAACATCTACAACTAAAACATGACATCAATTCTTAAACTACCATTGATAATTAAGAATTTCTAGCATTTTTATGTGTTTTAAGTTTGTATCATCCCATTCTATATCCACAAAATTTTAATTAAATGGGGATCACTAAATAAAACAGAAGAATGCTGAGTTTTCAAGATGGCTTTTCCTCTTATTTTCCATAGCCTTCCTTCCTTTAGAAGTTGTCATACAATTATATACTTTGGACCATCTTCTCTACTTTTTTATAAGGAAAAACTTAAAAAAGAATACAACCATGTCAAATAAATCTTGAACTATAATATATAACACTTTCCATTTGTATGGTGTTTTTCAATGAAGCTAGTAAAGAACATGGGCAATTCTTCAGAGCTCACTGAAGCTGGTGAAATAGATGCTTCTATTAATGAGATGGAAAAGATGAGCACTGGAGTGAGGGGTGGGTGGCAAAGCACGTGATCAAAGGCTTTCCTTAAGTGCTCCTGCTATGTCCTCAACTTTAATGGCAGATGTAACAGGCCCAGGGAGGTTGCATTGGCTTCTGATTCTGAAAATCCTCACTTCTAGATGTACTTGCTGTGACTGATATTTATTCAGTTGCCTTTACATATTGCTTCCTTGACACACATAAGCTCTCCATATAAAAATGATTCCCTTCTATTATTTGTAATAGAGGTCTGGTGCACAAAAATTTGTGCACTCAAGGGGTGGGATGGGGGGAGGGGTCCCTCAGCCCCAACCTGTGCCCTCTTGCAGTCTGGGACCCCTCAGGTGATGTCCACCTGCTGGCTTCGGCCCACTCCCTGGGGGATCAGGCCTAAGCTGGCAGTCAAACATCCCTCTGGCAGCCCAGGAGCCCTCAGGGGATGTCCATTTGCCAGCGGGGAGCAGGCCTAAGCTGAAGTCGGACATCCTGAGTGCTGCTGAACTGTCACCACTGTGCTGAAAGCTGTCAGTCTGACTTGTGGCTGAGCAGAGTTCCTCCTGTGGGAGCGCACTGAGCACCAGGAGACAGCTCCTGCATTGAGCATCTACCCCCTGGTGGTCAGTGTGTGTCATAGTGACCAGTCATTCCCAGTTTTGTTAGGGTCAATTTGCATATTACTCTTTTATTATATAGGACTAGGGGCCCGGTGCACAAAAATTTGTGCACTTGGGGTGTCCCTCAGCCCAGCCTGTGCCCTCTCATAGTCTGGGACCCCTCGGGGGATGTCCACCTGCTGGTGTGCCTGACCAGCCTGGGTGAGGGGCTGATGGCTGTTTGCAGGCTGGCCAAGGGCCCCAGTGTGGACCCTCACCCCATTGGGGTGTGGCCAGCCTGGGTGACGGGCTAAGGGCTATTTTCAGGCTGCCCACAGTCCCTTCAGGGTTTGGGTCCCTATTGGGGTGCCTGGGCAGCTTGGGTGAGGAGCTGAGGGGCATTTTCAGGCTGCTCACAGTCCCTTCAGGGTTCAAGTCACTACTGGGGTACCTGGCCAGCCTGGATGCAGGGCTGAAGGCCGTTTTCAGGCTTTAGGCTGCCCACAGCTCCCATTGACCCAACGTCCCAGCGAGGCTGGCTGGAAGCAGGTTTCTGGGGTTTATTTATCTTCTATAATTGAAACACTGCTGCTTTAAGCTGAGGCCTTGGTAGGTAACAAAGCCTCCTGTTTGCTTCAGCTCCATGGCTTCTATAATTGAAACAATGTTGCCTTAGTAGAGGCCCAGTCGGCCTAGGGAGATAGTTTCCTCCATCACTGGTGCAATGGAAGCCTCCTGTTTACTTCAGCTCTGTGGCTTCTATAATTGCAACTATGTTGCCTTGAGCAGAGAGAGGCCCAACTGGCCTAGGCAGACAGTTTGCTCCTGGTGCAATGGAAGCCTCCTGTTTATCTAGTTCCATGGTGGTTGGCCTCCATCTTGGCTGGGTTAATTTGCATATGGCCGCTCTGATTGGCTGGTGGGAGTGGCTTAGGCATCCCAGAGAAACAGTCAATTTCAATATTACTCTTTTATTAGATTAGATAAGAAATTTACCGTAGAGCTTCTAATTATTCTCTCTCTCAGTGCATACTTAGGGTCTTGGAAAGATTCTAAGTGGAATTTGTACTGCAAGTTGAATATTAATAAGATAAGAAGAAACAAGTTCCTCTTTCTCTTTAGAACCCCAAACTGGCCCTGTGAGTAGGAACTTAAGTTCACAAGGCTAGGCCTAGTTGTCCCAGCTCTATACTCAGTTCCCCATGAGTACCCCATTACCACTTACAGGGATCACTTCAAGATAGTTTGGATTTTCTAAGCAAAATATTAAAGATATCAGCATCCTCTGCTTTAGTTAAATGCTTTGTTTTATTAAAAGTCTGTAAAATTTTAACATATTGCTCTTCTTTTTACTTTCCTTTTGAAGTACCATAAAAGGTTAGCAATGACATTTAGCACAAGAAGCAAAGTATTTCAAGCTCCTTAAAGAAATACATCAATATTTACTTTATTCCTGTATTTTATAAGTTCAAATGTTTATTTCTATAGATTGTTCCTCTGGCAGGCTCATTCCTTCCTTTCCTCGTGTAGGCTCCTGACTTCAACATAAAAGAAGCAACATATCTACAGAAAAATATTCTAGGTTTCTATGTAAACGAGGATTAGAAAGTTGAAACTGTGCACATATTTCTTTATTCTTTTCAAAAGCTGATTGATAGGTAAACCCCAAGGCAAAGTTTTAATCAGTGGTTATGACACTTTGTGCTCTCACATCTTCCACCATCTAAAAATACCAAAGTGTTGAAATGGAATCCTCATAACATCTTTTCAAATTAAATAGATGGTTTGCTTTACTAGCCTCATTTGTTAGAGAGAGAAATAGGGATGTTAATGTGTATTACCTGAACCACAAAACATAGTCACTGAAAATCTAACTTCAAGTTCTTGCCCTAAGAATCTGAATTCAAGTCAGTTCAATAAATAGGTATGGCATTTTCAACTATGTGCCATGCACCAGGCTAGTTTAAAATTGTAGCATAGGTGGGAAAGAGAATCAGTTAAATCAAGGTTAGTTTCCAGGCCATCAATTTTGTATTTAAAATGGTGACTATTCAGAAGTATGTACTTTGTATTGTGTTCTATATCTGGGAGAAAACATGTAGAGAGCAATGTGAAATCCAATAAATACTGAAATACGAGAATGGAGTGAATAATTGGTAACTAAGTTATTTCAAACGGAAATAAAATTGAAATTTACTTTGATGTAATAGAAATCTAAAAATTTGTTTAGCCCTAGCTGCTTTGGCCTGCTGACCAGAGTCCCTGGTTTGATTCAGGTCAAGAGAAACATGCTCGGGTTGTGGGTTCGATCTCCAGTAGGGAGCTTGCAGGACACAGACCATCAATGATTCTCATCATTGATGTTTTCTCTCTCTCCCACTCTCCCTTCCTCTCTGAAATCAATAAAGATACGTTTAAATATATATATATATATTTAAAAAAATAAAAATTTATTTTCCAAAGCTTCTGAAATTACTTTAACTTCTGAGAACCATTCTATCCATGATACTAATGAGTCTTTATCATATGCAAATCATGATTGCAGGTACTGAGAAGATTGAGAAATAAGAAGCCAAGGAAGAGCCTTACTCTGAACAGTGCCCATTACTAGGTGCTACATGGAATATGTGTTTACATATAGTCATTGTCTCTGTTTTTCCGGTAATGAAATTCTATTTTATTTTTCGGCATTATTCAATCAACAGCTTTGGTTTACTTAGCCTCCTACTTTCAGTAGAATGTATAGAACTGTTTTTCACTCTGTCTTTTTAGCATCGTTGTGATCAAAGCAACGCTGTTATTACTTTCCCCATCTTATAGATAATGCACTGAAGTTATTAAAAAATTACACGAATTGTTTGAGGTCAAGCAGTCTCCTTATTGCACCGTTCTTTTTTCTCTCACTAAACTCTTCCGTCTGAACAAGGACGCTCTGACGTTCCTAGCAAAAAGTAGAAAGACACTTTTTTTCAGTAAAAATTTTACTTATTAAAATATTTTATTATAATGCCATTACAAAGAAAAGAAGGAAAGAAAAATACATCTTGGCCCACTCTCCCAGTTTCTCTTTCAGATAATCATGTTTGCTCATATAAAATTTTAAAAATGAAATTGTAGCCCTAGCTAGTTTGGCTCAGTGAATAGAGCATTGGCCCGTGGACTGAGGAGTCCTGGGTTCAGTTCCAGTCAAAGGTGCATATCTCGGTTTCAGGCTTGATCCCTGGCCCTAGTCTGGGCTTGTGTGGGAGGTAACCATTGGATGAGTCTCTCTTACATTGGTGGTTCTCTCTGTGTGTCTCTCCCCCTCCCTTTCACTCTCTCTAAAAATCAGTGGGAAAATATCCTTGGGTGATGTTTATATAAAAAAAATGTATCATATAAACTGCTTTGTATCCAATAAATGTTGAATGATTGTGGTATTAAGTGTGTGAATGAACTTTAAAATAATTTTACCCCTGGCTTCATTCAGGCACATATTCTCTGCCTTTCATCATTTATTTATTATATTTCTTGTTTTCTGAATGAGGTTTTAATTTTGGGGGGGGGGGATTTATACCTGATTTGCCTTTATTTTTTATCTTCTCAGCACTTAGCACTACACACTGAACAGAGTATATGTTCCATAAAAATTTGTTGAATGAATACATGATTACTTCCACTGGGAAAAATAAAACATGGACATGTGGGTGGCGGTACATTGCCTGCTCATGAGCTCCTTGATGTATATGGCTGGTTGTTGTTTTCCTAGTAGCATAGCCTGTAGCTGAAAGCCTGACTTAAATTCTAGGCCTCATATTTCTAGTGTCTCCCTCAGTAGCTACCTGGCTCCATGCAGGTACTTCATAGATATTTGTGGGATGAAGAGAGCAAGAAAAGGAGGAAGGGGAGAGCAAGTAGCTTTTTAAAAATCAATGCTTCCTAGCTGTGGCATGCTTTCTGAGGGCCCAGAATGCTCTAAATGCTTTACTTGGATTATGTTGTTATCTCCCCTCAAAAATTCTATGAGATAGATCCAGTCAGTATCCTCATTTAACAAACCAAAGCATAGGGGGACTAAGTCATTTGTCTAGGCTCACATAGCTGGTAAGTGGTAGGAACAAGATTCAAACCCAATTTTCTTTATCATTCAGTTGTATCGCCTTTTGGTACAACGGCATGGAGTTTCAGTGTAGCACAATGGCATGGAGTTTCAGTGTAGCACAGGAGGGGAAAAAGGAAGGAGGAAAAGAATGGTTACCAGCAGAGCATCATGACAGTCAACATGTGATAATGCAGAAAGCACTGGAGAAAGATCCGAAAGCCCTGTATCCCAAGAATGATTCCTGAACCATTTAAGTTAATCCAATTACTCTGGACTTCCTATTCTAATCTGCTAAATGGGTGTAGAACTGCCTTACTCAGAGTTGTTGCAAATTTACATAAACACAACTTGAACTGAATGAAGTATAATTTTTATGGCCATGTAAGCTGAATATTTGATAACTCCTACATAATGGCAGAGTACACTTTGTCTGTTACTCTCAACAAATCTTTTTCACATAATATAATTTACTCAACTGAATAGAGGCACCAAACTGAGTGTTATTAGAATTTGGTAGATCATTTACAAATGCAGTTTGAGAAAACAGAAAAAATTTTCAATATTATCGCAGATATTTTTATGAAGTTTTTTTGATGGGGCATAGATGGTATCTCAGTTTAAATTTGACACATGTGGTTTTTGCCCAAGTACCTCACAACACAATGGTGGGGAAGTGGTTTGAGATGGGGGTAAATATATAATCAGAGGAAAGAGCTCCCCCTACTGATCAGCAATGACATTTCTTACCACACCCTTGAAAGTCAACTAATACAGAATGTTAGGAACATAATTACCACTGCCACTAACCACTGCATACACACAAACAAACCCCACTATTTATTGAGTATTTATTATTTTCCAGGCAATTAAAAGTTATTCCCATTAATTTTAATGACAAGCCTTTAGTAGTAGTGGTTACCAGCAAACACTGAATCCGGGCCACCTGGGCTCAGAGGCTGAATCTACCATTTTCTAGGTGAGTGGCCTTGGGCACTTAATCTCTTTGGGCTTCCATTTCCCCATTTGTAAAATAGGGTTTTTGGTAACTTCTCTCTCACTGGGGTGTTAGAGAGATTAAATAAATCAATGCTTGCAAAGAGCTTATAAATATGCTTGCATATCATATAAAAAAGGAAAAGAATGGATGAGGAAGCTGAACTCTTCAAGAGGAAGTCAGGATTGAACACAGATTGTCTGACCCCCAGTGCCCGTGCTCTTAAGCACTAAGATGTACAGTTTCTTAATATATGACTATATGATGGAAATAAACCCAAAAGAATGAAACCTAAAAGGGGAACATGAGCTTGGGTTCTCATTTTCTGATGATTATTTGTGATTTAAATTGAATAAAATTTAGCATTTTCCACTTTTATCTTGGATTCCTACTTATTCTTCCATCCCTTAGCTTTACCTAATTATAGCTATAAGAATTTTCGTGAAAAACAGCTATAATAATCTCCCCAGGTTCTAATGATCATGGAGCATTTCTCTTTTTATGTTTCTTGCAATTTTGAGAGCCATTCCTAAGCATCTCTTTGTTATTGCTTACAGATTTCTCATTTCAAGGTTCTGGGTTGACTCGATTGTTAAAATCACTATTCAGTTCCTGAGCAGTAGTCATAATAATCTGATCAGTATGGTGAAACTGCTCATGAGAATGTTCCTGGGAAGTCATAAAGAAGAGACCTGATGTTTGGCATAGAATTGAATTAGCACCAACTTCTGAGTTAGTGACTTCAGACTCATTGGCACAATTTGGAATTTAGGTAGCAGAGTAGAACCCAATGCTTTGGTTGACTGATGATTCTTACCTGAGAGAGGTAAATACACTAAGGGTAAGGGGGGATGTTAGAGGGAAGTTTAAGCTTCAGCCATCCCCAATTGAAGATGAATAAAAAAGCCATAGGGAAGTCAGCAAGTTACAGCTTCTTTTCCTCCCTAAGTCAACATATTAGAAGGTCTAGTCACAACTTAATTATATGTGGGATGGGATAAAATATTTATTGGGGAAAATTATTTGAGATTTATTACACCATTTTAAGTATAGTTGGATCTCTCTGTATTTTACATGAGATTTACAAAATTTGTTAAGCATCTAGGGAGAAACAAAGGTAATTAAAATGTTGGGAAACAGAATAAAGAAAAATTAAAGGACTGTGGGGAATTTAACCTGCGGGGGGGGGGGGGGAAGCAATTAGGGATAACTTACGCGTTTTCAAGTCTATGGAATGTTATTTATTAAAGAACAAGTATTTGTTCTCTATTTCAATACAGGTCAAAAATAGAAATGGGCTTAAGTTGCCGCAAGAAAGCTTATGTATACACACAAGAAAGAACATCTTGATTAAACTCTAGAACTTACTAAGGAAGGAAATTGTAGGTCTTTGCTTTAGGAAATCTTTAAAAATTGAAAAGGTAAGCCCTGGTAATCTGATGTGGTGTTGGGTTGAAGCAGAAGGCTTAACTGGAATTTCTTTAGGTCTCATCTAGTACTTAAATGCTATGATTGCATAAATAAGAATTTGTCCACAAAGCAGGAAGAGAAGCAGACAGAACAATCAGGCACGACCCATTTAAGCAATGCAGTGGCTATTCTTGAGCAAGATTTTTGAAATCTCTGCTGTGAAGCAGAGTCACAATGTCATAGCCAAAACCTTGTGAACACTTTGGAAGGTCCTGATCAGGCATTCATTCTTTTTAGCCTTACGGATAAGGTCAACTTGAGCAGCAAAGGACATACTCCTCATTTTCCATTTGTGCAGAAATAATGAATATTTGTGTGTGTGTATCTCAGAAAAACTTTATTATAATAAATACAATATTTTATTAAAAAAATTTTTTTTATTGATTTCAGAGAGGAGGGGAGAAGGGAGAGAGAGGTAGAAACATCAATGATGAGAATCATTGATTGGCTATTTCTTGCATGCCCCACACTGGGGATCAAGCCCACAACCCAGGCATGTGCTCTGACTGAAAATCGAACTGTGACCTCCTGGTTCAGAGACCAACTCTCAACCACTGAACCATATTGGCCAGGCAATAAATACAATATTTTAGATAAATTTGTCTGAGATGTACACAAATTACTTACTTTTTGGTAGTTTTCTGATGTAGATCTTAAGTTGAAATTAAAAGCTGTGGTCAATATCTGGGAATGATGGCGAAGTGTCCCCCAAGATTTTGAAAATAAGGATTCCTTTATTTCTTTCCTAAGTACGTTTTTCTTGAAGTAAAAATTGAAAAATTCTTATACAGTGGATATGATTAGACATCTAATCATAGAGCTTTTGAAGGCAACTAATACTTCAATGAAGATAAACTGAAGAGGAATATTAGAAAGGAGAACTAGAATATAGTTGTAACTTTTATCTCAGTATGTGGAAACTTAAACCTTTGCTTCCTATACTGTATTGGAGAAAGCATTTGTGTATATTACAAAGCTCATCCATTGTAGAATCTTAGAAAATGCTTAGTAACCAAAGTAAAAATTGTCGAGGGAGACTTGGCAAGAATCTTCTCTACTGTGCTACCCAAGATTCGCTCAGTCCTCATGTTTTGACTCCATTCCTGCTCACAAAACAACCTTCAGCTAATTTGACTTCCCACATCACTTGACTATGGGAGAAAGTGTATTGATCTGCCAAGTCAATCATTCCAACCTTCCTGACAGTTAAATTTTTCATTGTAAATTACTTGTAGATCAGTCCTTAGAAGCTGAATTAACATAAATCTACTCAGAAGGGGTGGTTCACCCATTGGCATATTAATATTAGTGGTTTGAATCTACAGGTTTCATAGCCCGGCATATTCACTACAGTAAATGGAAACATGTAGTGGTTTGAGCAAGCTCTCTCTCTCTCTCTCTCTCTCTCTCTCTCTCTCTCTCTCTCTCTCTCCTCTCTCTCTTTCCCCACATTATTTGCATTTCTCAAGCTGAAACAAAAATATGATCTAAAAATATTCTCATCTAAGTGACTATTCTCCAGCTCATACAGATGAAGTGAGGAGACTTGGTCAAAACTCTGGGAAGGAGACATGGAGAGGCTCTCAGGCTGCCTAGCAAGTAGGATGATTCTCATGCCAGAACTGTGATAGATGACTCACCAGTTCAGCAGCTACCTTTATCGGACACTTTGTACCTCAATCATTTTGAAATATAACATCCTGGTATTTACTGGGACATATACTAGCAGTTTCCTGTATGCTTTCCAGTGCTCCACTGGAATGGCTTTGTCTAAAATGATTGGGAGCATGTGATGCGTGCATCAGAAAACTGTATAAACATACATGTTTTGGTTTCTGATAGTAATGGATTTCCTGACTCTTGCAACAAAACTCTAGTGGGTCTCACTACCACACTATCTCTGGCTGTGACCTTACCAGATTTCATAAACTAAAAAGGCCTTGGCTGGAGCAGTTCCTGAGTGGCAGTGCTCCAAGGAAAACCAGGTGCTACAGGAAGTGGAGCTGGTGATTCAGTCAGGTGCATTCTTTCTTATGATTCAGGCTGACCCACTGACTAATCATTGTGAGTGGGCACTCAGCTCTCAGGGGCCCCTGTGAATAAGCTGTGTAGAAAATGTCTTAATCACTTTTGCTGACTAAACAGCTTTCACAGAAATTGCTCTGTGCAATGCCTTCAGAATTGATTCTACTGTGGTAATAACAGTTATTGGTAATACCATTTAAGGTATGCTACATATTCTACTTCCTATCTTTACTCAAACTGAAATGTGGACAATGTCATTAAGTACTCAAGGCATTTGGCTTCAGAGCTAATTTTGTACTGAGCAATGAGTGTATTTATTCTTGTTTTTGTTTGTTAACTCTAGACTCTGAAGCAATATATGTAAGTAAGGTAACTTTTATTTAATTTATTTGTGCTCTCTCTTTATGAATTAAAATGGTCTACTAAATAGAAGCAAATAAATTAATAAATAAGAAAAACAAGGTAAGAAGAAAATATGAATAAGAAAGTAATAAGAGTAAAGAAAAATATACATACATACATATACAGGGTGGGGCAAAGTAGGCTTACAGTTGTGAGCATGTGAAACAGTTTATTCTTCTATCATTATTTATTAATTACTAGAAGCCCAGTGCATGAAAATTTGTGCACTTTGGGGGGGGGGTCCTCAGCTGGGCCTGTTCCCTCTTGTAGTTTGGGAGCCCTTAGGAGATGTCTGACTGATGGCTTAGGCCTGCTCCCTGTGGACATCCTTGTAGGAGTGCACTGACCACCAGGGAGCAGCTCTGCCCCCCCATCACCCTGTTGCTGCTGCCACTGCTGGTGGCCTCTCTCTGTGGGAGGCCACTGGCAGGACGATCTGGGGCTGGTGCCAGCTGGCAAGTGGCCAGCCTTGTCTCCCATTGCTTCTCCGTCCCTGTCACCACCAGTTGTCACTACCCTCAGATTGCCATCCCCTCCCTCTGCCCGCTAGTACCCGCCTTGGCTGGCCTGGCACCACTCACTCACCAACTGGTCATTCTGCTATTCGGTCGATTTGCATATTAGACTATTATTATATAGGATTGTATTATTATCCATATAATCAATCATAAACCTATTTTCCCCCACCCTGTATACATTTGGATATACATACAGTACAGTAGGTCCTAGGGTTACATTGGAGATCTGTTCCTATGGTGTGATGTAACTATTTGCCATAAGTCAGAACCCACCTACATAAGCACCTACATCACTCACATGGAACACATACACAGCAATAATAAAGTGAAACAGTAAAAAAAATTTAAAAGAAAGATAACAATTTCTAACCTTTGCTTGTGGTAAATAAATAATAAAAAACATAAAGCACATATGTACATATGTCAAAATAATGGAACTTTAAAAATAAATAAATAAATGGGAGATGGTGACAAAAACCACAAAACGACATATGTTGAATCCCCGATGTAACCCAAGGATTGCCTGTATATATATTAAAGTATCTGTAGCACATATCATATTAACCTATTCTTGCCTAATTCAGAGAAAAAAGTCAGGGTAACAATTAAGCTGTTGCTGTTTGCCATGAGATAGATCTGGGTTTACATCTCAACTTCTGCCATCTACTAACTGTGACACTTTGCACCCATTACTTAATGTCTATATGGTGAAATGTAGATAATAATAGTATCTACCTCAAAGAGTTATTAATGAGTAATAAAGAAGATAGCCAATGTGACCTATTTAGCATGATACCTGGTACATAGTAAGGTTTATCAAATGGCAACTATTTTTATTATGATAATAATTATATTAATTCCCATAAATTTGTGCTTGACTAGAAGAGTTCCCAGTTGCCCTTCTTTCCTTAACAGCTTTATTGATATGCAATTCTTTTTAAAAACATCTGTCCTCTTGAAGCTCGAAGGAGGCATGAGTACAGCAGGCCATGAAGTATACTACATCATTCATGTCCATTTTCTTCCCAAGGTACAGAGTGGGATCATTCCATGACGTCCCTGATCTGCCTTTGGGTTGTAACCATGTTCCTGCTATACTTCAGGCCTGCTGTGCTTTCATCACTTTCAACTTTCTAAGAACTATATTTATGTCTCTTAAATGTTTTGGTGGTCAATACAGGGAGCAGCTAATTTTATAAGCAAGTAAGCTTGCAGTTTTCTGGGTCATCTTCAATCAGAGGTGATAGGGGGTCTACTTGTCTTGGCTGCCTCTCATTGTCAACAGAATCTTCCTGGTTGGCAGAGACATCTACAACTTTCAGGGGTCCTCACCTATTTCCTCTGTTCTTTCTTGTGGAAGAACTGTCCCTGATTACTGTCACAGGCAAAGTCACCTACTTACTTTGAGTGAAAATTTGATCTTGAAATAGAAGAGTCATCTTAAAGAAGCAGAAGCTGCCTTGGGCAGAATCACAGCTCACGATGCATTTGGGGATATATA
Organism: Murina feae; assembly: GCA_004026665.1. NCBI lineage: Eukaryota > Metazoa > Chordata > Mammalia > Chiroptera > Vespertilionidae > Murina > Murina feae. Next base: position 33,176 of record PVJC01013055.1, read on the forward strand.
AATCTGCCAAGGAAAGTACAACCAAGAGGTCAGAGATCGGCTGTGGGAAAGGAAGGAGGGGACCTCACTGTCCTCTCTACAAATATTTATGATATTAGGAAAAATATTGAAGTCTAAGTACTATTTATTTCTTGAGGTCATCTACTATAAGGAAAATAAATTATCCTTCAAAAGCATCTTATTAATTAATTAATTTATTAATTTATTTTTATAGAAACATCTTTTATTTGGGTAACATGTCCCCACACAGATCAGTAAGTAAAATAGATTCTAGAGACTATGGCCTTGTGCACAGCCCTACCCACTCCCCCCCCCCACCCAAAAAAAAAAATAATCCTGGAGGTGAACATTCCCCTTTGCCCCCTGGGCTCCTATGGTATAAAAAATTTTGGCAGCTCAATGTTTATCATCTGTTTGGGGCACCATATCCATATTCAGTATTTCCAGAGTGCAGCAATGGTAAGGCCCGCAGATCTGCCAACCCTCCCTCTACCCCAACTCAGCAAACATTTCTGCTCACCCCAGAATGGGACTAAAATAAGGAACAAGAGGATCCCTTTCCTGAGGTGCTGAGCAGAGCTCAGTGCATCACTGTGCTTTGAGAAAGAGGGAGGCATTTTATTTGCACTTTAAAAATCAAGTAAGCAGAACTGGAGAAGCCAGAGAACCAATACTGGCAGGAAGAGGCCACTTGGGAGAAGGAAAGAAGGAGATAGATGTGAAGTAGGAGCTACGAAAATTAGGAGGGGTCCATTCCAAGTGACAGGGGGCTGAAATGGGCTAGAAATAAGAGAACTGCTGACTCTGGGCCTATCTTCTCTCTACTTCCATCCCAAAGCACCTGGGTACCATGCCTAACTTTAGCCTCCCCAGTATTAGTTTGTCCCTGGGTAGTGTCTGCTTAATTCTAGCACTCAGTGTCTTCCCTAATACTAATGTCTCTTGATCATGTTTCTAGTGACTTGATCATGCCTTGTTCCTTGAACCTGGGGACCAGGCTTTTGTCTACCCACTTCTTTCTCATTGGTCAAATTATTCCAAATGCTCCATTCCCACCTCTCAGATAACTTTTTGGTTCTCAATACTTCCCTTCCCCATTCCTGAGGAGGGGGGAGTGGATCAAGGGCACCTGGTACCCAATCTCCCCTGCCCCTCTTGGAGCACCCTAGACTTGAGTGAAGAGTAGGCCAGTAAGTAGGGCAAAGTCTGAAAGGAGCAGAATGACCTTGAGGATCATTGGCTCAGTAGTGGCCAGCTCCTGGGGCAGGATTTCCAAGAAGGTGATATAACGAAAGGTGCCAGCTGCCATACCCTCCAGCTTTGACTGGGCCAGCTGGTGCAGTGGGCCAGCTCACTCTGCCAGAGCTGCTCCTGGCCCAGTGTCCAGAGGTGTCATGCATGAGAAGAGAATGCCATGGCCAGTCACTACCTTTGCTCACAGCTGGCTCTGCAGCAGCCTCAGGAAAAAGCTGACAGCCAAAATACCCTTATGGAGCAGCAATGCCAGACACAGCTCCATGGCCGGAGCCTGGTCTCACTGCAGTTCCACTGCCAGCCCCTTGAACACCTTGCTTTTCTAGTGCAGAAAGACCAGTACACAGGCATGCAGGGCTGAGGGAGCTGCCAGAGCTCTGCTTGCCTATGGGAGGCCTTCATGCCAGTGCTGTAGCCCACCATTCAGTGTTCCCAGCAGCGCCCTTGTCTCCTCTCGAGATGGTAGCACTGACTGCTCCTTGTAAGCCAGTGTGATCTGCTCCATCATCAGGACCAGGAAGAAGCCCATGGCCAGGATAAACTCTAGGGGAAACTGCAGCGTCACCTGCAGGGCTGCCAGGGCCTCATCTATGGCAGACAGGTAGTCAGGCATCAGGTCCAGGAGACAGGTGGCCAGAACCTCCCACAGCTCCCCCTCCCCAGACAATACTGCTTACAAGGCTCAGGGCTTTCTGGCGAAGGCTGAGGCTTCTGGGTCAGCTCCAGGCCAGCGTAGCATATAGGTGGACACCAGACTGCAGATGAGAGTGAGCACCAGCAGGAGCACCAGGACCCCCAACTGCACCTCCAGTCCCATGGGCACTGGGGGATCTGAGACTATGGCCTCTGGGCACCACACCAGAAGCTCTGGTTCTCCTCAGGTGGCTGTGGTCGCTCCAGTGACTCTCAGAACTTCTTAGTGCTGTAGGCAGTTAGACAGACATGAACAGAGCAAGGACCATGGGCAGATACAGTGGGTCACCAGGGCCCAACCTCGTTTTGTTGGCTGCAGACTGAAGGTTCTGGATTCGATTCCAGCCAAGGGCTGTACCTCAGTTGCAGGCTTTATCCCTGACCCTGAACAGGTGGTAAGCAACCTAGCAATGTGTCTCTTACACTGATGTTTTTCTCTCTCCAAAAGCATCTTTTTAGGCACCCAATATTTTTCTTCCAACATTTCTTCTTAAATATAGTGATCAAAGTTTACATATAATTCAGGAAAATTCAGATCTTCCCATCTGATAATAGGGCAGCCATATGTGGGGTGACGAGCTTAGTGTTCACATGCTAGAAATGAGCTTCTCAAGCTGTTCTTTGTATTTCCCCACAGCATCTTCTGAGAACCTTTGCCCTTATAGATATTCAATTAAGCAGAGTAGTTTAATTGCTAAAATAACATTTCTGCACTGGATTTATTTGTCCTAGTAAATTATTACCTGAGTAAATCCAGATCTTGCATTTCAAACTTTTCCATGGTCTCTAAACTTGTTCTCTTCTCAAATTACTAAATATGATTACTTTTGGTGGGCTCTGGAGTCAGAATGTCAAATCCCAGTTCATGCACTGACTGGTTGTGTAACTTGAAGCAGGTCATATCTTCTTTTTAATCCAAAACGTTCTTGTCTGAACACTGAGTGTTACTAATAAAATTTTGAAGATTAATGTGTCAATTGCTCAGTGCACCACTTAGCACAATTCAAGTTAGTTAATACTACTATTGTGGTTATCATTTCAATGTTAAATGTTTATTTCCAAAGTGATCAATTTAAAGGATATGAGTGTATAATATGTAGAAGAAAAAATTCAAAAGACACATAAACTTAGGAAGAAATGTTGCAATTTACTAAAATTCAAATAAATGCAAATTAAACATTGATAGATAAGTTTTACTATAAAATTGGAAATATACTTAAAATTATCATCTTCAATTTGGGCAAAAGAACAATTAAGCAAGCAGGTACTCTCAGACCTAAGAGTGAGACTGTAAGCTGGTATTCCTTTTGGGGAATGCAACTTAGTATCTATCAAAGGTTTCAAAAGTTTCACACTCTTGACCCTGTATTTGGATATGTCCTTCATGGAGATAGTCAGTGAAATTGCCAAAGCATCTACACTAATAAAAGAGAAATATGCAAATTAGCGTCACTCCAGTCAATCAGGACGAGTATGCAAATTAACCCAACAAAGATGGCCGTTAATTTGCGTATGCAGGCACGGAGTGAAGACTGAAGGCAACTAAAGATAACTGAAGACTGAAGAGGCTTGGCTTCTCCACTGCAGCAGGACCAAAGTCCTGGGTCCCAGGTACTAGAGGAAACCTGGTGCCAGCAGCCAGGGGAAGGAAGGCCTATTGCATGAATCTTCATGCAACAGGCCTCTAGCTTTATATAATAATGATAAACCTGAAACTAATTTGTGAAAACTCCTGAATGGTAAAATCGACCAGTTGAATATTATGAAGTTTAAAAACAATGTTCTCAAAGAATACTTAAGGTTAGAAAAAAAATGCTCCTGTGATATTTCAAGACTGAATAGAGTATATGACCTCACTTTGTTATTAACATATAAATTACATACATGTATCAGTGATATTTTTATTAATCCTCACCAGGAGATATTTTTCCATTGATTTTTTTTTGAAAGGGAGAGAGAGTGGAATAGAGGGATAGAGACAGACAGAGAAAAATATCAATGTGAGAGAGACTCATCGGTTGGTTGCCTCATGCACATGCCTGCAACTGAGGGACATGGTCTGGATCAGAATTGAATCCAGGACCTGTCAGTCCATGAATTGATGCTCTATCCACTGAACAAACTGACCAGGGCTATCAGTGATGTTTTTAAACATCTCCACATGGATGACCAATAGGTATCTCAAACTTGACCTCTATGTACCCAAATTTTTTAATTCCCAGCTGCCAATCTCTAAATCTGTTGCTCCTCTAGTCTTCCTTATCTCAATAAGGGGAAAGTTATCCATCCAGTGTTCAAGTCAAATATCTGGAAACTTTCTTGAGCTTGTCTCTTTTTTTCATACCCACAGCCAATCCAACAGTAACTCCATTCACCTCCCCTTTCAAATGACCCAAAATCTAACCACTTTCCACCATCTCCACTGCTTCTTTTCTGGTTTAAGTCTCCATTGAGTCTTGGCTTGATCACTGCTGAGGTCTCTTAACTGGGGTCTTTCCATCAGCACTTCCTCCTTCCATGCTCCTTTCTGAGAGTGAGCCTTTAAAATATATCCAATCCTGTCACTCTTTTGCTCCAAGCCTCCAAAATAGAAGCCAGCTCTATGTATTGGCCTTCTCAGTTGGCATTTCTGCTCTCTGAATTCATTCTCTACCACTCTTGTCCTCAATCTGTTGGTTGCAGCCACACTAGTTCCCTTTGTTTCTAATACCCACCAAACACCCTCCCTTTCCACTGAGCCTCACTATCTACCTTTACCTCCACCAGGAAGGGCTGGTGCCTATACTACCTTTAGAAATTTGCCTACGTGTCATCTCCCCAAGTGACAACTCACAAGTAGATACTGATAGCTCAATTCAAAGCTTAACATTCTAGTTCTTTTTTTCTTCTCTTCTTAACTTGGAAATCTTAGTTCCTAATAACATTAATATTAACTTAAATGTTTTATTTTAATAAGTAAAAATATACTTATTTTGTAATATACAAAAGTACAAGAACAGCAATATTACTAATACTAAACCTACTGAATATATATATATATATATATATATATATATATATATATATATATACTAGGGCCTGGTGCACAAAATTCGTGCATGGGGGGGTGGGGGGGGCGGGAGGAGGGGGTCCCTCAGCCCGACCTGAACCCTCTCCAATATGGAGTTCTTGGGGACTCTCACAATCCAGGACCTCTGGTTCTTAACTGATAACCGGCCTGCCTGCCCTAACCACTCTGCCTGCCTGCCTGCCTGCCTGGTACCCCTAACTGCCCTCCCCTGCCAGCCTGGTCACCCCTATTAGCTTTCTCTTTTAATCTTATCCCCTTCACGCACAATTGTATTTGACTTCCTTATTGGCTTCTTCCTCTCACACAATTTTTCTCCTTTATGTAACACTTTTCCTACTGACTCATCATTTATAAACTTTTCTTTCCTCCTTATTTCCTACTTCTGTTCCATCATCATTCTTCCCATTTTTCTACTACCCTCCTTCCCTTCCCACATTCC
>PVJC01013056.1:0-38629 GCA_004026665.1 Murina feae
GGGGGTGGGAATTGGGAGGAAGGGAGCTATGGGGGAAAAAAGAGGAACAACTGTAATAATCTAAACAATAAAAATAAATTTAAAAAAAAAAAAAAAAAGACGACACCAGGCGTATAAGACGACCCTCGACTTTTTAGATTTTCCTGGGTTAAAAAGTCGTCTTATATGCCAGAAAATACGGTATCTACTTTCCTCCCCCTTCACCCCCCATAATACTGATAGTATCGTATTTCAACCAGAACTACCTTTCCCTATTTGGTACCATACTAAAATGGCTCCTATATACAGGTTTCTACAGTTTTCTTTAGTTCTTCAGAAAAACACTCATAAACAAAATTTTCATCTTTAGTTTGGTACTAGCAAGCTTGTCCTTAGTTTTAAATTCTTCCTTTACAACAAACCAAATTTATAATCATAGACCAACTATGTCTTCTTTGATCAAAGAACTTAGCAAGAATATCATCCACTCAACAGACATTTATTAAATGCCTAATGCGATATTATGATTTATAAGAAATAATAATTTCTCATTCAGATGCCCAAACTCTCTATATCTCATACATATTTGGTCTTCATCCACAGGTCCTGACTCACAGCTCCCAAAAGCCCTAGGAATTTCCTGAGCATTTGGGGTGGGGGAAAAAGGTATCTTGTTATACTAATAAAAAGGACTTCTGGAAAGCACCTAAGGCTGGTTGCCAGGAGAACCAACCAAGCGATTAGAGAGTTGGAACTTTCAGTCTCATTCCTGAAGGAAGGTTGAGTCAACAGGGCTCCCCAATAACTTAATCAATGAGGCCTAAGTAATGATGCTTCTGTGAAAAACCTCAGGACAGTACTTGGAGAGCTTCTGGATTGGTGAGCCTATGAAGATGCGGGGAGAGTGCTGCCTGGAGAAGGCATGGAAGCTCTTTGTCCCCTTCCCATATACCTTGCCCTATATATTTCTTTCATCTGGCTGTTCCTGAGTTGGAACCTTTTAAAACCAGTGTTCTTAATAAGGGACATATTTCTCTGAGTTCTAGCAAAGTAATGGAACCCCAAGAGGGGGCTATGTGAACCTCTAATTTATAGCCAGTTGGTCAGAAGTACCAGTAACAACCTTGGAGAAGGAGGAGGAGGAGGAGGGGAAGGGGAGGAGGGAGAGGGGAGGAGGAAGAAGAAGTGGTGGTATTGGAACTTCCATCTGTAGCCAGTTGGTCAGAAGCTCTTAACCTCTGGAATCTAGTATTATCTCCAGGTAAACAGTGTCAGAATTGAGCTGAATTTTCAGAGACCCTGCCAGTGTCAGAACTGTTTGCTGGCATGGGGGACCGCATCCTAATATTGGAATTGGGCCTGGAACCATAAAGACCTAACATGTGCTAGGTTTAGGGGATGGAGACAAGATGGTTAGAAGATTATCTAGAACAGTTCCAGTTTACCTCTGATGTCCTGGCCTAAGTACTAACACCTCACTCCCTCTTTGTAATCAAAAGTATCTTTTTAATCTAAAGTTTAGGCATAAGTTATATAGGTATCCTAAACAGAAGTAATTATAATTTATCCTTGGTGAGTTCAGTTTAGTAGGGCAGAGACAAATGTGCCACAGATAACTCCAGGACAGTGTGACAAATGCTGGATGAGGATATGAACACAATGTTATGGAAATGAACAAAATCTGTATTCATTTTACATTTCTGCAAACTCTCTTCTACTCATTTTTGTGGTTTACAACCTTGCTACCCAAAGCAGCTCAACAGCCCAGCGGCATCTCCAATATCTGAAGCTTATGAGAAATGCAGAATTCTCAGGGTCCACTCAAAACTAATATGAATTAGAATTTGCATTTAACATGACCCCAAATTAACTATACACACATTAAGGTTTGAGAAACACTGGTTTTTAAAACATGAATGCTTAATAATGTGAAGTCATAAATGACTCTGGTTGTTAATTTTTATTTACAGGGATTGAAAAAAATCTTGGCTAGAGTAAGTAAGAAAAACAAAACTATTTCTCTTAAGTATAGATGACAGGAATACACACTGGTCCTAAGCACTTCCATTTAAGGCTTGTCTTTTCCACATGCAAGATGATCTAAATTACCTCCAACCCTCTTCTTCTTTAGACCTGTTTAGTCCCTTTAAGAGAATCTGAGTTATCTTTGATAAAAGGATATGTTGACAATACTCAAATCAGAATTAAGTAAGAGTGTAGAGAGAGCCATGTATGTGATCTTAGAGGTACCTAAGGTCACCATATTTCCTCTCCAGTTTCATTATGAAAAGAGAAAGAACATTATAAGCATAGCAATGCCTTTACAAGGTAATCATATCAGCATGTAGCATAAAATATTCTTTTTAATATTAAAAGATTCAAAGGTATATAAAACATTTTAGACACCTATTTCTCTTGCTACATAGCAAGTTTCATACTAGTATAAGCATTGCTGGATCACCTCTTAAGTTCCAGTTCAATCCTGAGATGCTCTGTGCCCATGGAACTTCCCAAACATTCAGAAACCACATTACCTTTAATTGTTGCTGCAATTCACTATTCAATCTGGCCAAAACTGTGTTGGTTTCTTTATTGCGTCTAATTGATGCCTGAATAGCTTTTTTATCTTTCCCAACAGATCTGAGGAGATAAAGAGGGCAAAATAAGTGAATAACCTTGTTATTTCTTATCTTTAAATTCTCTCCATTCCTCTGTGATCTACCTGTAAACCAGAAAACAGGAGCATTTTTTGCCTTATCAGTCTAGCTTAACCTCACTTACTCAGTTTCAACAGCAACCAAAAATATCTAAGCTTCAGAAGCTTAATTTTTGTTATTGTTTTAATTCTTCTTCTGTAAAATCACTTAAGTTAATCTAGAGTAGGGATCAGCAAACTTTTTCTATAAACAGCCAGAGAGTAAATATTTTAGGTTTTGAAAGCCATATTTTTGTTTTATTCTCTCTCTTTCCTTTTTTTATTTTTACAAAAATGTAAAGCCACAGCTCATGGCACTTACAAACACAGGCATGTGCTGACGTTGGCCCATGAGACTTAGCCTGTCAAATTCTGGTCTAAAGAATTAGAGTTAAAATAGCAGTGTTACTCTGCACTATTAATTTTTAAAAGTATGCAATAGGGTACAAAAATGAAATTGGAAAACACTTACTAATAGAAGGGAAAGGTGAAAAGAATATTCTACCTACTCATAAATGAGAAAACTCTCAAACAATTAAGAAGCTTTCTTCAACTACAGAACTAGTCTGACCATAATTTCCTTCCGTTTGATATTTTTAATTGCTGTACTTTCTGTTCCTAGTAATTAACTGTATTTAGGATAGCTTTGATTACCTAGGAATAGAAGGCTGTGATGCAAGAACACCAGCTAGGACACCTGTCTTTTGTGTATGTTCATCAACTTCAGGCCTTAACTCATCTTCTGATTTTAATCTTCTTCGAACAGGTTTGGGTGGTGGAGCAAGAGGTGTCGTACCTTTGCCCTGGAAGACAAGAATGCCATTAATAATGAAGCATTTCCTGAAGACATTCATAGTTATTCAGAATTTTAACATCATTTGCTTTCTGTAAAAGTCACTTATTCTCCAAAAATTAAATCACTTTTCCTATTTTAAAACAATTTACGATTTGTAGCAACATCTGACTTAAGTTACAATAGGAGATGTTCCTACTTGACATCATAACTGCGAATGTACTGACTAGACAATATTTAAAGGGTAATATCAGACCTGAATCTGACTCAAGGCTGTAATAGTCATAGATTTAACATGATCATGACACATGCTCAATATATATCTGTTCAATAAATATAAAAGAAAGTGTCCAGGAATATATACCCATTATCACCCTAGAATTTCCTACTCAAAAATACTAAAGTACATCATCTTAATGAATAAAGCCATTTATAAAGAAGTGTAAGTTAAAAAACCCTTCACTAAGGTGTATAATAACTAATAAAAATGAGTAGACATTTTGTTGGAAACTGTGAATCTGCCTTCAACAGAATCAAATATGATATTTTAGTATTTATTACAGCCTGACTTGACTTGTTAATAAATGAAAAGACTCAAATGCCATCTCTTTGGTTAAGTGCTATTTTTAATTTGTTAACAAGAGCTGACAAAAATTAACTATTAAAAAACATCAAAAATTACTAATGTAGTAAACAATAAAGTATTCATAAAGTAGAATTTAAGCACTTTCAGAAACAAATGCTACTTTAATAACTGTCAGAAATGTCTGGATGAAAATAGGGAAAAATTAGCAAAATTTTTCTTTCAAGGGGAAAGTGTGCAAATAGCAGTTAAGGATTGACAATAGATCAGTAATTTTCAACCAGTGTGCCGCACACAATTTTAAAACACACAATTCTTGAGTTTAGTTAGGGGCAGTGACCTCTTTTTCCTTACACTGTCAAATAGAAAAATGACAACAGTCAACACAATAGGCATCTGATGTGAATAATCAAAATTACGTCTATTTTTTTGCAACAATATATATTTTTTGGTGTGCCACAGATTTTTAGTAATTAGTTTATATATTCCATAAGATAAAAAAGGTTAAAAATCGCTGATATAGATAGATACAAGAATAAAAAGATATGTGATAAAGCAAGTATGGTAAAATATTAATTGATATACAACGTAAAATTCTTTCAATTTTTCTGTATGCTTAAAAATTTTCATAAAATGTGGAGAAACAAATTATTCCTAAAACAGTTGAAGAGCACAGAATATAACATTAACCTTAGAGGATCAATACAATTTTCCCTGTTATACTTAACACACACACACACACACACCTGAATATGATCATAAGGAAGTTCTACTTTATGTACTTAGAAGACTGTAATACCACGTAATTTTTAAGAACTGTGGCATTTACTTATATGGATAATAGACTATCATCTAGAATATTTAACAGGCACATCATATTCTGAGACAGACTAAAGATGCTACAGTGAAAGGGATGGGTCAGATGTTCTCTAATTTTATTTCTTTTTTGTTATCTTTAAAATCTTAAAAAGTATAAATTATGTACAAAATGATCAATATTATAAAAAACTTCTTGCATACCACATTGGCGGGAGCACTAGCAGCTGTCTTTTCTTCAATTTTACTATCTGTTTTGGCAACTCGAAGAGAATTTGCAGGATCAGAAGCTTTTTCAACCTAGAAATGAATATATTATTACTAATTACATACAAGTAATATATAATTATGCATAAATATATACATAAAGCACCAGAGTAAAATGTTAAAATATTCGTATGGCAATAAGGAACATGAGATGAAGGCGAGAAGGAATTTGAGGAAACCCTGTAAAATGACCATTCTCTACAATTGAAGAGCAGAGAGGAGGGAAGGTAATCGATGTGAGGGCGAGGGGGAGGGCTGAGGATGCAGCCATAGCGGATTTAGGAAGTTCTTGAGGTTGGGAGGGATGCATCTACTCAGGGGCATGAGGACCAGCACTCTGTGCACACTTGTACTTCGCCTCAGTTTCTCCTTTGTCTTCCTGTGACCCCACTGTGAGATAGGTTACTGGCTTGAAGAAGTGGCTAGAAATTTTTTACGGATCAGATCTGTAAGAAACCTTTGGCTAAATGATGCCAGTCAAATGAACATGGATTTTGGGATCTGTCAGAGAGGCTCAATCTGGGTTGAGACAATCAGAACCAAGATTTTAGAATTCCTCTGGTCCCTCCAATTCCACATTTATAGTTAGTGAGGCCAGGGACCCCTAGAAAAGGTCTTGCAACTATAAGTAAACAGAGTCTCCAGGAGCACTGACTGTACCCAGAGATTACGGTATATTTTGGCATCCTGTAGTCTGTAAGTCTAACTAAAGTGACTTATTCACATACAAACTGAGTGTAGCTATGGCAACCACAGCCTATTGCTACATAGGTATCTTCACCAAATCACATACTCAGAAGCTTAGCATTAAGATGCAACCTTAGCCCTAGCTATTTTGGCTCAGTGGATAGAGCGTCGGTCTGGGGACTGAAGGCTCCCAGGTTCAATTCTAGTCAAGGACATGTACCTCGGTTGCAGGCACCTCCCTGGCCCAGGCCCGGGCCCTAGTTGGGCATGTGCAGGAGACAACCAATCGATGTGTTTCTTTCACATCAATGTTTCTTTCCCTTTCTCTAAAAATCAATGGAAAAATATTCTCGGGTGAGGATTTAAAAAAAATGCAACCCCAGAGCAGTGTTTTCTCACACAACAGCTATTCCCAACCAGATTCTTATTCTTATTAAAGCAATACACTGCAATTAGCAGGAATCTAAGGACAATGAAAAAATTGAGAAGCACTGGCCTAGGGAATATAAATCCTCTCAAAGCAGCAGCAGCAGATATTTTGCTCTCGGATGTACACTCTGATATCTGCTGTTCTAGAGGCTCCTCTGTTTACAGACCGGCTCTGAGCGAGATATGGAAAGAGTCCCTGTGGAAAATTAGGTAAGCCCTTAACAACTGACCGGCAAGACTTCTGGATGTTTCTCAGCTTCATCATCTTGTTCTTCGTTTACATTTGATGCAGCAAATACTTCAAATTGGCTGAAATCTGCAAAATTTGGTTGCTCTGGTATCTGCTGAGGTGAGGTACTAGTGTGAGTTATCATGCCATCGGCATCCACTGGGCGATGGACTGTGGGACCAGGAGCCTTCACGATGGTTCAGAATAGAGGAACAAACAATTCATTAGTGTACCAGTTACCAAGTGGCCTCTTTTCCTTTTAAAATATTATTAAAACAATGCTCTATTTTAATATCTGTAAACTCAGGGAGGTGAGCTACAGGAATATGTAGCTCTAAAAAACCCAGAAGAGAAACGCTAAGACACTAAAAAAAATTAAGATACAAAACGCCAATAAGACAAATACCTTTACAAAATTCTTATTGCAAAGAAAGTGCATAAGGAGAGGGGTAAGTTAGGTTCTACGCTGATTCTCACTTGCATCTATTTTTTTCTTAATTGGGCTATTGTGCACTTGTTCGTTCTTCAAACAAGTTATTTTTTTAATGTTTCATTACGTTTATAAAAAGGTTATTTTTTTAAAAGTGTAGAGACCAGTGTGCTAATTAATTATTCTTCCAACACTTCAGTGTGCTTCTCTTCAATTTACCTCTACTCCTTGGCCAGGCCAATCCTTCTACAATCTTCAATCAAAAATATTTTTTTTAGTATCTACTTTGGCCAAGCATTATGATTATAATGGTAAACAAAACAAGTAAGGTCCAAGCCCAATAAAGCTGACAGTCTACTGCAGGATGAGACATAGGCTAAGAAGAAATTAAAATAGAGTGTGAAAGTTTTATGACAAAGGAAGTATAGGACACTATAGCAATAAATCAGAAATCTCTTCCTTGCTTATCCTTTAAAAGTTTCCATCTCCTCTAGGAAAACTGTCTGTTTCTCATAATGACACAGGAGATGCTCTGCTCCTTTCGGACCTCTTCAGTTTCCTTGCCCATCATTCCAGCCATTCTAAACCAACTTATTTTTCTTTGGAGACTTACCCCACACCTGACTGACTTTGTGGATGCCATTCTGTCTGGTTGGAAAGCCTTCTCCCATAGCAATACAACTTTATCTTTCAAGTCTCTACTTAAGTGTTATTTCCTTCACTTTACTTGTTCAATGTGATTCTTGACTTAACTACCTAGTAAAGATGCAGCGAACATGTCATAAACACATCGACTGCTGCCCTTACAATTCTTTACAGTTGTTTTCCCCACCAGACTGGTTCTTGAGTCAAGATACCAACTCACTGGGTTTCACAGCTCAACCCCCGTGAGAATATTTTTGCTGGCACTTTAGATAAAATAAATACTGGAATATTCAAATTTCAGTATCTTTTATGACTAAGAAACCATCTTTTTAACTGCAAATACTCAACTTCATTTTAAGACTCTAACTCAAAAAAGGTAGTCATGTAAAAAGTGGTCAGTCAGTCAGTGACATAAAACTAACAGCTATAATCCAGAATCTACCCTGGAACATAATAGTTTTGTGCGCATCAAAACAATCCCAACCTGGCAGGGATGCAGAGGTCATGACACTTCCTTTACTGATGCAGTAACACATCCAGACCAACTCAGTGGGGTCACTCTGAGTCACTGCTATATCCAAAACACAGATGGACATCTCCTATCTTCCAATCCAGTTCTTTCAACTAAACTCCTTTGTCAAGATAATATCATTTAGTTCACTAGCAGCTTCTTTCAAAAAAATAACTGAAATTATTATTGGAATTCTCTTTCAAAATAAGACTTATCTTCCCTGAATTAAGTGCTAAGAATGAAAATTCGGTAATTCTGGATCTTCAAAATAATTCTAGAATAGAATCAAATACCTAATAGATAAGTTAATCGTGAGGAGTGTAATAACTGATGTTTAGTAATGAATATGCTGCAAAATACCTGTGAAGGCTGTGGTCTTGGAGGCACGGCAGGAGGATGGGCAACAACTCCAGCCTGTTGTTGTCCTGCACGAATATACAAGTCATCTTTTTAGGAAGTATGTAATTACTTTGCTAGAACAGGTTGAATGAATATGATCAAATGATAAAGATTTCTGAAAGATTGCTTTGTTAAGTATAGGAAGGCACAGATGTGATCTAATGGCCAATTCTCATGGTCTTTTCTCAGAATCCATTTCTCTTGTTCAATTGTACAGGGCACTCTTGACATGTTCCTCCTTGTTTCCATAGTACTATATATTCTTGATTTTCTTTCCATATTCTGAGTGATCTTTAGCTATTAAATATGAGGACTTCCAATTTTCTCTTTTAATTAATACTTCACTCTCTTGTTTCTATGAAAATGATTCTCAAATAATGGATTAATCTTTCTTAGCCCACAAATCCAGTGGCTTGTTGATTATTTCTTTTGCCTCATAATTCCAAACTCACAATGTCCAAACAGAATATCTTTACCCCGCGTCCTAACTTTTTATTTTGATCAACATAATAATAATGACTGATTATATAAAAATTAAAATATTGGAGTAAGCTGTGGGTCCTCTCTCTCTTTTGTTGCTAACTTAAGACCTATTAGCTTTTCTTCCTTGATACCACCATATCGTACTTTTACAATCTCTGTGTCATCTCTCAGGTTCCCATCTTTATCACTTGAGTTCAAACACAGTTTAGATAGACATTAAGAAAAAACTTCCCTCTCTGATACTTTTTAAATCCAAATTTTTTCTTGGCGTAAATATGAAAGCAGACATGTTGAGTAAGATGTTGTGTGTCCTTAATGACTTTAAATCGAATGATAATTTGATTCACGGCTCTCTAACCCCTACCTGTGGTGACTGTAAAGGTCCGATTCATGTCTAAAGATGATGATCTAGAATGCGAGGGCTGTGGCCTTGGAGGGGGAGGTGGTGGTGCAGTGTTTTCAGGGGATGTTCCTGAATGAGACCTGCAAAAGTCACCACATTACAGTTGGTCATGCTAGTGATACTGGAGCTTTTTCTTTTTAAGCATTCAAACTTGGCTAAGCAGCAGAGGATATTTTCTCAAGTAGGTATACTCATATTACAATGAGTAAAGCCAGCATTATTTATGATGTGCATTCCACAAGTGGTTATTTAATATGGCAAATAATCATTTTTATAAAATGTAATTTTACATTTAACAATATTTCAAAAAATTGAAAATCAAGTTATTAACAAGAATTAAGGTAGACTGCAAAATGTTTTCCCATTCAATTATAGATATTTGTTTAAAATATTTATTTCAAAAACCCCAAAAACTCTAACCCTGACCAGTGTGGTTCAAGGGTTCTGTGAATGCCATCTCATGCACAGAAAAATAGCTGGTTAGATTCCCAGTCAGGGCATATACCTGGGTTGTGGGCTCAATCCCTGATAAGGGGGCATGCAGGAGGCGGCCAATCAATGTTTCTCTCTTAAGATGTTTCTCTTTCTCTCCCTCTCCTTCCTCTCTCTAAAAAGCAGGAAAAAAAAATCTTAAACAAACAAACAAACAAACTCTACTTTAAGACACGGAGTTTTCAACTTAAAGTCTGGAGTCTGGCAAGCTGAGGCAGAATCTGGCTCACTATCTGCAGTTCCCATTCCTCTGTTACCACAGGCCGTCCCTTTTAGAGGTGGCTGTGCTCATGCTCAACTCACCTGGAGATGCACTTCTTTGCCACCAACTTTTTCTATATTCTGAAAAGAGTCTCATGGACTCTGGAAATCTAATCCTCACTTATAGGGATAAAAAGCAGAATAAAATCCAAGATGACCGAGAATTTTAAGGGACATAGGAAGAACTATGAAGAAGCAGACTCTGACTCTAAGATCTTCGGTGAGTCTGTATTACAAGCCTCTCTCTACATCCTCTAGGCGTGTGGCAAAAGGATACTTACCACACATAAGAAGTGAGAGGAGAAAGATGCTGTCCTGCACAGTGTTCTGTGGATGGTAAAGGCCTTGAGACAAACCCTTTCCACCCTCACCTTTTTAGTTTATGCCTGAAAAGTTATGTCACAGACATCTTAAGGGTAGAGAGGTAGCCCAACACTGGGTTGGGATTCTGGATAGCATTTTAAAACAGAATTTTTTGGTACTTGCCATAAGGCTATAAAAGGAAATCTGCACATTTGTTATTTAAAGAGACTCAGTTTACCTGTCTGTAAGAAAGGACTGTATTAAATTGCTACTGTCAAGAAGTTACCATTCCTTCTTAAACCTTTCACAGAACGCCATGATAGTAAGGGTTTCATGCTTTCTATTCAAGTTGGAAAAAAAATCAAAATTACTTCCCTTTTACATAAATCAATAGATAACCTAACAGCCTTCAGAGAAGTGAGGAACTAAAGAACAGACAAAAATATGTAATTTATACTTGGTCCTATATAATTTTAAATATTAAAATGTAACAAAATATTTTAATATGCTTTTTATCGACAGACATACTGACCTTTGACGAGTTACATTGTTCCCGATCTGTTCTGGGTCTGAAGTAAAAGAGTCTGAACTACTGTAACCATCTGCTGATAAATGGAATATAGCCTACTTAATAATATTCATTTTTTCACTTTAACTCTATGTGCCCCAAACAAATATAACTGAATTATTGTTTCAAATCAGAGATATTCAGAGTGGCTAACAGGTTAACAGTTCATACCAGTTTTATTATAAAAAATTAAATATATTTTGCATATTGTAAAAAATATTAAATATAAATCAGATAAATAATTGCTTATTTATACAACAAAATACTATGCATATAGTGTACATTGTAATCTAGAAAAGTTAACATTTAATACCATAAATATTCAAAATAAGTCACATAAAAGGGACCACAAAACAGTACATACATTACAATTTAATTTTATATAAAAATATGGTGTATACACAGAATGGTGATTAAGCTTGACAATGAGTGCTAATCATGGTCATTTGTGAAACATTATAAACATTTTTATTTTTATTACACTTCTACAGTAAGTGTGAATTACTTTTGTAATAAAAATCATTTTTAAAGAATTGGAAGTATTTTAAATAAAGAAAACATTTAAAAATTGTTAATGTGAAAAATTAAAAGTTTCAACGAGAAAACAAAACGTGTTTAGGCAATAATAAAATTTATGAAATTAGCTAGAGGTTCCTAAGTTTTCACCTGAGGAAATATCATTTTCAAATTCTTCAAAGTCCTATGAAGGAACAGAGAATCCAGAAGCAGACTGCCAGTTGTGACATAATAAAGGAATTTTAAAATAAGAACTCTAGAAACAATATAAAGGAAAGCTACCTATTCACTTTCAAGAATTATAACTTGAAAGGGACTGGTTGTATATATTTCAAAATGTATCCCTTTTTCTTGTCAAATCACTGAATTATTTAATTAGTAAAGAATAAGGCTAACATATTTCTATTTGGATGTTCTAATGGGTATTTCAAACTTAAGATGTCTAAAACTGAACTCCTATTCTTCTCTCACAAACCTACTCCTACCACAGTCATCCTCAATTCCCAGTTGCTCAAGTCAAAAATCCCATAAGCCACCCCCTGAGTCCTCTCTCACACATCCTGTATCACATAGATAAGCAAATCCTGTGGTCTTTTCCTACAAAATACAGCCAGAACCCATTTCTCAGCATTTCTACTGCTGCCACCACAGACCAAGCCATCATCTTCACTTGTCTGCACTATTCTACCAGTAACTGTCTCCTAAACAGTTTTTCCCTGTTCTGGCTCTTGCCTTTGGCCGGTTAACAGTGTAACAGCCAGAATGAACCTGTTCAAGAAGGAAGGTCAGACCAAGTCACTTCTCCATTCAAAACCCTTTAACGACTTTTCATCTCACTCAGCAAGAGTCTGTCTTAACGTGCTCCAGGGTTACTGTTCTACATTTGCTACCTCTACCTGCTCAATTTGCTAAGTAGTTCTATTCTAGGTGTTTGCTTGCTGTTTCCAGCAGAAGCATGGCATGTTTCCTAAATCAGGACCTCACATTTGCTACTTCTGTGTCTTAAATGCCTTTGCTTCAGAAATTCATCTAGTCAAATCCCGCCACTCCTTTAAGATTTAACTCAAATGTCATCTTTTGGTAAGGCCTTCTTTAACCAGCTAATTGAAAATGTCACTCCCTTTCTGCTTTCCCAACTTAATTTTTATCCAGGGTGTTAAACACCTCCTAGGACATAAGTTATTCCCCCCAACCCCCTTTTTACCTTATTTCCTCTACAAAATGTAAGCTCCATAAAAGCAAAGATTTTTGTTTGTTTATTTTACCGCTGAATCCCCAGAGTCTAGAACAGAGCCCAGGACATAGTATTCAAATCAACACCGGCTGAGTGACTGAATATATACACAATTTCTTGTGAGAGAAAGAAAGGATCTAAGAGGGAAGAGCCAATGGACTAAATCTGGCTAATTGAGAAGAATGGCAAACAAGAGGCCTGCCCTGAAGAGGTTCAGGTGGCAATGGGGACACATTTACTCATACAGCGGGTAGGGTGTTTAAAAGGGTCGACTATTCTCTACTTTATTCAATGAAGATAATATTAAATGGCTTTACATTTGTATCATTCAGGCTCTAAATCCAGATTTAATAAGCTTCTAGTGGAAGATGCAGTGGTATCTTTCACTTACCTACAGTATTTCCAGAAGCAAATTTCACTGATGAATTTATCTTATTTTCTTCTGAAAGGTCAGATGTTTTCACAAGTAATGGGCTAGTGGGATTAGTATGATCTAGTAGAAAAGAAAATTAGTAAGTAAAAACATAAGATGAAGGCATTTGAATTAATAAATTCATAAAGTTCAGAGTATATGACACTTTATTTAGATATTCCAAAGAAGTAGCCAATAAACCCATAGAAAATAATACAAAATAATATTTTTAATAAAAACAAATATACGCCTATTTATATAGAATTTTAATTTCTGCCATATAGAAGATATTTTACATGTTCATATTTTGTTAATTTTATCCCTTCAGATAAGCAATTACTTAAATAAAACATCACACAAATAGTTATAAATAAGTAACTTATGATGTTGCCCAATATAGGAAATAAATTTATCTTTGAGAAATCCTAATTATAAAACATTTAATCTAAAATGAGGAGAAAATTGCTGTAACTGAGTGACTCAGCTGGTTGGAGTGTCCTCACATATACCAAAAGGTTGTGGATTTGATTTCTGGTCAGGACACATAGCCAGGTTGTGGGTTCAATCCCCAGTTGAAGCTCATACGAGAAGCAACTGATTGATGTTTCTCTTGCACATCAATGTTTCTCTCTCTCTCTCTCAAAAAAAAAATCAATAAATATACTCTTGAATGAGGATTTAAAAAAAACTAAAATGAGAAAATTCAAGAATTTAACCAAAAGAATTTCAAAGCCAAAACTCACTTTAACATATGCTTCTTCAGTTACAATTTTAAGATACTTTAAGTGTAAATTCACAAAAATGATCATAAAAACAAAGTATCAGAAATTCATATTTTCAATGTCCTTATTTAAGTTTAATAATTTAAATTCAATAATTTTCTTTTAAAAACTATAAAATAAGTTAAAATATACATACAAGTACACACATATATGTATAATTGTAGAAAGTACTATGTTAAAAAAATAAGCAATTATGAAAGAAATCTGAAGTATGAGAGAATAATTACTTCTGCATTTATGTAGTTGTTGCTAACCTAAAATCCTACCTGCTAACCTAATACAGATCAGTCACAGATTCCTTACCACTGCCAGTTCTTTTAAGCTCCATTTCCTGCATGTGGATTTTGCTTGGAGTCATACGAATAGGAACTGGATGAACAATAGCAGTATCCTAGGAACAAATGAGAGGAAATACAGAATTTGTATTAAAAATGCCAAATTGACACCACGAAATAATCAAAATTAACAATATTTTAAAAACTGGTGGAAGACTCATTCACCCTACAGCAAGCATGAAAATGAATTTTTAAATCAAAAGTTATAGAATTATATGTAAAAAAAAAAACAAGTTTACAGTACATGCCTAATAATCTGATTTTTTGATTAAAAAATACATTTTAACTTGAGTGATTAAAGATTTGAATAAAAACAATGACCTTATAAAAATACAGTTTAAGATAGCATTCAAAGGCAAAGCGTGAAACGACCTGATGAAATCATACAAATCACACAAATTTGAACCTCTCAGGTTAAAGTGAAACAAACTACCTACTTCATTAGAATCTAAAATTAAGTAGTAGGCCAAACTCATTTCAGGAAACTGCTCAAGAAAATTTTAAACTTTTCTTTTTTGTCTATAAAACAGAGTTAAAGAGATGCCTGCTATATTATAACAGTAGGCATAATGCGTACTTTCACAGATTAGTTCTATAGAACTTTAAAATTTAGCTTAACATTTCCTTCCACCAAGGGATCCAGTTTTTAAGAGGGATAAGTAAGACTCCTACTCTAAGATTCTAATATTTTCTTAAACGATTCAAGATTATAATACATCTGATATTCCTAAACTTCATGAGTGGCAGGTCTAGTTAGAAGGGTAAAGAAACTGGTAGGATAGACTTTCCAGTGTGAAAGAGTAAGGCCAGAAAGAGAAGATGAAGACAGATGGTAGCCTCTCTGAAAGGAAAGGAAGAGAAAGGTACACCTGGGTACACAAGTAAGCCTGATGCTGGGAGCTGCCATAGCAGTGGAAGAACTGGAATAGGATCAAGCATTTGGCTAAATAGCTATAGACCAGATGAAAAACACTGGGAAGGAGGCTTAGAGGAGTCAGTACAAATTTTGTGTGTGCTGCTGCTAAGGACTGAATATTAGATCCTTAAATTTTGAATATCTAGTTAAGTTTATAATCCTATCTAATAAAAGAGTAATATGCAAATTAGGTGTCACTCCATCACAAAGATGGCCTCCCCCATAGCCACAAGATGGTGGTGCCCAGTCCGGCTCAGTCCCACCACTGAAATGGTCAGGCCTGTTAGCCAGGCAGATGGCGGGGGGAGGCGGGGGGCCTGAGGGGTGGAAAAGGCGATCAGAGGAAGCTGGGGGTCCCCTGCCAAAGCCAGAGGCCTTTGCTAGAGGCCTCAGGCATGGGGAAGGGCAGAGCTGGTGATAGGAGGGGTATGAGGATGCCCTACCCAGGCATAAGGCCTGGGCCAGAGGCCTCAGGCCTGGGCAGGGGCAAGGCCATACATTGCAGGGGCCTGGGCTCCTCAGAGCCAGCGATTGGAGGGGGAGGGACGGAGCCTGCAACTGCAGGGGTCTGGGCACCAGTGGAGCTGACAAAGCAGAGGTCTGGGGTTCCCTGCCCAGGCCTGTAGCCTTGGCCACAGGCTGCAGTGGGGCAAGGGTGGGGCTGGCAATGGCAGAGGTCTGGGGGTCCCCTGCCCAGGCCTGTATCCTTGGCCAGAGGCTGTAGTGGGGCAAGGGCAGAGCTGGCAATTGCAGGGGCCTAGGGGTCTCCTGCCCAGGCTGGTATCCTTGGTCAGAGGCTGTAGTGGGGCAGGGGTGGAACCTGTGATTGGAGGGGCCCGGGGGTCCCCTGCACAGGCTTGCAGCCTTGGCCAGAGGCTGCCAGTGGGGCAAGGGCAGAGCTGGTGATGGCAGGGGCAGGATCAGAGCCAGTGATCGCAGAGGCCTGGGCTCTGTGAAGCTGGCGATTGGTGGGACTTGGGGGTCTTCTGCACAGGCCTGCACCTAAGGCAGATACTGTAGGCCTGGGCAGGGGCAGAGCCAGTGATCGCATTGGTTTGGGGGTCCCCTGCCCAGGCCTGCATCCTTGGCCAAAGGTTACAGGACTGAGCAGGGGTGGAGCTGGGATTGGAGGGGCAGGGGTGGAGCCGGTGATCGGACTGAACTACAGAGGGAACACCTTTTCTTACTGCTCATTGACTAAGCTCCCTGCATGCCACTGGTAATATTCTTAGTAACTTGGGTAATAAGAATCCCTAAAGGCGATCTAGGGTTTTTCCACCACACTCCCAGAGAAAAACAAAGGAAGTTCCACTACTGGAGGGCTAAGAAATGTCATATCCTGCCCTAGCCTGTTTGGCTCAGTGCATAATGCCTCAGCCTGCTGACTGCAGGGTCTGGGTTCAGTTCTGACCAAGGGCATGTACCTAGGTTGCAGGCTCCTCCCTTGCTGCGGCCCAGGTCTGGGCTCATGCAGGAGGCAACCAATCAAAGTGTTTCTCTCACTTTGGTGTTTCTCTCTGTCTTTCCCTTGTCTTTCACATTCTCTAAAGATCAATGGAAACATATCCTCAGGTGAGGATTAAAAAAAAAAAAAAAAAGAGCCCTGACCGGTTTGGCTCAGTGGATAGAGCATTGGCCTGGGGAATGAAAGGTACCAGGTTCGATTCTGGTCAAGGGCATGTACCTGGGTTGTGGGCACATCCCCAGTGGGGGGTGTGCAGGGGGCAGCTGACTGATGTTTCTCTACCATTGATGTTACTAATTCTCTGTCCCTCTCCCTTCCTCTCTGTAAAAAATCAATAAAATATATTTAAAAAAGAAAAAAGAAAGAAATGTCATATCCTATGAAAGACACATCTTGAAAATGCCTAAAGAAAGTTGTCATTTCTTCATGGTGAAGGGACTGGAGTCCGTGTTGATGAAAACACCTTGTTGGCTCCGGTGACTGGCAGTGGCTGCAGCAGCAGGATAATGGGGCTGGTGGCTTCCCCTGTTTAGCCTGGTCACCTCCCACAAAGGGAGGTCAGACTGGGACTTAGGCCCGCTCCCCAAGGGGAGCAGGGAGCCGGCCTAAGCCGTCAGTGGGACACCCCGAGGAGTCCCAGTGTGTGAGAGAAGGCAGACTGAGCTGAGGACTACACTCCCCCCCACATGAATTCTGTGCACCAGGCCGCTAGTTTAGTATAAAGAATAATGATCTTTTAGTTTAAATCCAACACTATTTTGGTGACAGTACTAACACCAAGCCTCTTGCTAGAGAAAGTTCCAGTACACCACTTCTGGCTTGCAGCTCTCCTTGGCTTACTCTTATACTCTCTAAATTCAAACAATTTATAACAAATTCTTTATTGCAATTATACTGATAAATCCATTCATAGCAATTTCCTGCCTCTACATCAGTGAAATGCTGGACAAGGTTCTTGTATTATCCAATCGAAATGAACTAACATTTCCCCTACAACTCTACAATTATAGTTATAAAGGTGAACATTACAAATGGGTAGAAGTTTGGATTTCTCACATAAGAATGAGTCACTCACAGGAAAGTATTCATAACAATACACTAAAATGTTGTTATGGTTATAAAAACATGGCTTTAGAAATAAATATTATTTTCTTACCTTACAATTTTAATAGCAGAAATAGTTGCTATGAAAATCAGAATTTAATATAATAAGGCAAGATTAAAGGAGAAAGAAATGATAGTTTGTGACACAGTAAGTTCTTATTATAATTCCCCAAAACTAGGAAAACAAGCAAGGATAACTTATTAGATGCTTTAAACTCGTAGTATTTATCTAACATATATCTATGTGTGTTTATAAAATCAAATTTTATAAAGCTTTTAACAGTTGGAAATGTTAGTCTTTTAATATATTTCCAGTACAATAAATGGAAGTACATTAATGACTGTAAGAAAAGAAAATCACTCATTATCCAAATAATTTGCTTAAGTTTTTGTACCAGCAAAGTGTTTTCTATAGCATACTTCAGCCATACACTGACTATTTGCTAAGAGCCTGCAATAGCTTTAGTCCAGTGGGTCTTAGCTACTTATTAGCAGGACAAGGTAATTCCTTGAAAACCAGAGACCTTTTGTCAGAGGCTTCATTTATGACTGCTATGTTACAAATGATTTAGAGCATAATAGAGGGCTCTGACTTTAAGCATTTGAAAATCCCAGATGAAGAACCATGAATGCCTACTAGCCTCTGAGTCCTGAGTTACAAGATGTCAAAGTAACACTTTCTCTGCTCCAAACTAGCATCCCCAAATATACCATATTTTCCGGCATACCACTGGGCGTATGAGACAACCCCCAACTTTTGAGAAGATTTTCCTGGGTTAAAAAGTTGTCTTATATGCCTGAAAATAGGGTAAAAATAGAGGAACAGTGACTGGCAGGTTCCTCCCAGTCACTTTTTTTTCTCCCTATTCAAATCACCCAAAGCCTTTAGGAAACCCATTCGTGATTACTCATGGCACATCTGCATCATCTATTTGGGTATTTGATTTTATATAATTTAGCATTTTATTGAATATTATATTAATGCTCATATAATCTGTATTTTCTACTTGATTTAAATCCTTTGATGTTGTCTATCTGAATCCAGCCCTGCCTACTTTCTGTTTCTTAGTTCAGGTGCTCATCATCTCTTTTGAGCCCATCAACCTTTCATGTTATAGCTCTTCCTTGACCCCATTTTATCATGGTACTTCTTCATTTTTAAAAAAATGTATTTTTATTGATTTCAGAGAGGAAGGGATAGGGAGAGATAGAAACATCAATGATGAAAATCATTGATTGGCTGCCTCCTGCATGTCCCCTAATGGGGATCGAGCCCTGCAAACCAGGCATGTGCCCTTGACCAGAATCGAACCCAGGACCCTTCAGGCCCCAGGATGATGCTCCATTCACTGAGTCAAACCAGCTAGGGTACTTCTTGTTAGCTAATGTCTATGAGATTTAATTCAGATCCTTGGTCTAACATACAAAGATCTTCCCAGCCCCCATCATTCCCCCATACACATGTTTACCCTATACTCTCACCACACTGAATTAATCTTGTTCATGATATTCACTCTGCTTGGAATGCTCTTGTCCAAATCTGGCAATTCATAGTTCCATTCAAAACTCAGCATAAAAGCTCCTTTATGGAAACCTTTTGGGTAAGTTAGCCCATGATTCTCTGCCCAGAGTTCTGTTGATAGCCATGGATGATAATTATCACAATCAGATGAATTACAATCATCAAGCTTATGATAACTGAACTGTGGTATGGTCTACTTAAGACTGGATTTTGCTCTTGACATTTTTGCATTCCTAGGAAATGTCACAGTCACCTAGGAAGGAGCTCCATCAAACCAGATGAGCTGGCTGGGTACCATCTGTGCTCAAACTCACTCCCCTGTGTGCTCTAAATCACTCAGAAGTTCTAGCACTCAAGGTCAGGCGTCTCATGGAGAAGACCCATGCACTACAGTCCTCATCAGCCTACAATTCCCATGCAGAAGCAGACTCTATCTGTGCCTATTAACTGATAAGAAGTTCAACGAAAGTAATGAAGTTTCTGGAAATGAAATGTCAGAAACTCAATTTCATCCTTATTCCGGGAGCCTAATCATTAACCACTGCAGTTTGCATGTGAGGTCAGTGCACTGTGTCTAAGCTCTACAGAGAAGTTTGGAGCTCTTCATAGACTTGCACTTTACTGAGCAAATGGATAGTTATTAAATATTAGTTTTTAAAAATATTCCATTAAACATTCCATTAAGTATGTCAAATTCACATTAGAACTGTGGTAGTTTTTTTTTCTCCTAAGTGATTCTGTTCTAATCTGAATGGCTTATTTACTTACAATCCTTTACATAAACCTTGCAAAGGATCATTTGGGATTGTAGCTACTATCAGTGTATGTATAGGAAATATGTCAGTAGGTATTAAATGAGGGTTAAGAATTCAGATCTTCAGTGAGAACAGTATATTCTCCTAATTCAAAATTTAAAGAGAAATTACTAGTTGGGGAGCAAGTTCAGATTTAAGTTTGCCACCATAAAAGAAAAAGGATGTTTCCAGGTACCAGATTATAAATACTTAAGACTGGCAACTCCATCAAATTCAGAAATCTAAGTTAAAGTTTAAAATATCAATGAATAATTTTTAATTTTTCTAGAGCCTCTAGACACACTAGAGATAACAAAAGAAAGTACTGAGTCATATTAAACCCTAGAGCAAGAATTCACAAACTTGGATATTATTTCTAATAGGTTACAAGAACATCACTGTTATTAAGCCAAATATTTCCCTGCATTTCTTATAAGGCATGAGCTAATTTATTTTGCCCCAAAATTCTGTTTTTATATGTAATGTTCTTCCTGGCCTGACAAATAATCATAATACTATGAATAATTATTTTCATGGTCTCTTAAGGGTTAGAGACTAGAGAGTTTCCTTATTGCTATAGCAAACCTTCATTCCCAAAAAAGTACTTTTATGAAATACCTTAAATAAACTAACTTGACTGTGTAAATAGGAGATAAGAATAATATGGAGAAATTTACTTTTAGCTTATAGCACCTGTCACTTTCCAAGAGACCTTAATAATAGCAGCAAAAATTGTGTTTCCTTTTTATCTCTCCTTCACTTTCCAGAGACTGAAATAAAAAATTAATAAATGCCCTCAAAGTAGCAAAAGAAACAGATGATCTACATATTAACTAACTCTTAAATTATTAATAAATTATAAAACACTTCCATACATTATCATTTGAATTCAATTTAACAACATTCTCTGTATGCCGAAGAGATATAAAGTCTCCAAAGATTCATTAAACTGTTGAGGTACTATTACCTTTACATACCACTTCTTCCAAATCCGCATTAAATAACAAGACCATTTTCACATTTAATTCATGAATGCTGGCTGTCTTTGAACAAACATCTAAAAAGAATGCCTTCTCCATATCTTTCCACTGAGCTCGTTTTCTAATCCTACCTTTACACTCTTCTACCCTTTCTACTTATTTCCCCTTTTCTTTTTGAAAAGTGGTTATTAGCATGACCTTCTTTTTAAAAGAAAAAACAGAAAAAAAGAAAAAGCAGGAGTGAAGAGTGATAAGAATGATTAGCAACTAAGGTTTTGAAATGTTCAAATAACTTGAGGGACAGGTGGATCATATATTAAATTAAATCTAAGGGAATATAATTTATTTTTGAAATCACAATGTGAACTTTGTAGCATTTTTCAGAGCAACACAGTAAACCACAGGAAGACAAGACAGGCTCCTTTGCACAATGGGAATCTTTGATTAACAACTGTTGTTTTGCTGAACTTGATTCTCTTGTAACAGAAACAACATAATATTTAAGTCAAAGCCATACCATCTGGACTATTAAAATAAAAGATGACATTGCATATTTACATATGTAGTACATATTACATGATATGTAAGCATACAAATAAAATAGTATTTACTAAGTGTAACTACACTAAAATAAATAGTATGTATAATAGAACATATACTCAATTAGCAAATGAAAACAAATCAACTAAATCAATTGTCATAAAATGCTTCTTTAGACACATGTACCAGATTTTAAAACATACAGTTTCACCAAAATAACTAAGAAATACAAACAATGGCCAAAAAAAAAAATGTTCTTTCCACCATTCGGCACACAAAAATTGAAAAGCTTGCTATCATTTCCCTCTAAGCACTCCACTGAATCATGCATATCTGCTAAAAACCATAATGAATGAAAATTTGGGTTAATAAAATTAATTTCAAACAAGCAAGCTAAGTGATTGACTTACAGGATCAGCTGGTGCAATGTTAGAATCAAATTGGGTCAGAGTTTGTGAGCTTGAAGAGCGTTCACTAAATGTCTCCCACTGCTGAACAGACAGAGGAGAGACAAGTCAGCATGATGAGAAAGATGGAGTAAAAAGATCATTGGAGAAGATTTAGCAAAGTCATTCAGAGGTTGCACTGCAAGTTGTGTTTCATAGGCCTGACAAAATTCTGTAATTTCTATTTTTGCATAAACATTTTATACTCATCTATGCTGGGTCATCTTGTAATGTAAGGTGAGTACCTTCACAATCAAATGTATAGTAACAATTTATGGCAATCTCTATGAAGAGATTCAAAGCCTTACAGAATTCAACCTCAAAAGAGATGAAGAAACAAATAGAGTCTAAGTGATATAAATGGCAACGAGGTAAAAATGTAAAGGGGTTTGTCTTGACTAGAGAAAAAATAACTTCAAATCCTCCTTTTAAAATTTAAATGCTAATGCACTGATTTGGTGATGTTAGTGAATCTTGATTACCAAACTTTTGGTCAAAACAAAGCATGTCAGTGTGACTTGCCAGTGCCACCCCTGAAAGATGATTTTGTTATGTACGTGCACATATTTTGTACATATGTATACTTAATAAAATATAATTGTGATAAAGTGCAAAGAACTCTGGAATTATATGTCTGAGCTTTTGTCAATTTGTAGCAAGTCAACCCCTGAAATCAGCACTATGAACAGGACCATGCCAGATCGAAAGACAGAGCTGCCAATCAGGCACCGCCTCCCACCTCCCCCATGCTAGAAAAATCAGAGTGCGGCCACAATGAGAGCAAATCAAGCATCTGGGTATGTGTTATATAGAGAGGATGTATTTTGATATGAAATACTACTCTCCTAAAAGAGGCACACAAATATCATACCTCTTAAAATTGGTGGAGTGATGAGCCAATAATAATTATAGCAAGTTCCATTTGTTTTACAGATCTTGGTAATAAAATAGTATAGAATTTTTATATCAAAATTACATTACAATTTGATTCTTAAGAATTTTACTATGAAGAGGGAAAAACATCTACACATATACAATATATACAAACGAATGTTTACACACAGACACACCTATTCCATTAACCAAAATCCTCTTTTTGTAATTTAGCATGGAAAAGTACACATTTTTATGCTTCAAAGTTCGACTTATTTAAAATAGTGATATTCCATTTGAGAAAACTTGATGAAATAAAATATTAGCAAATTAATACATTGTTGAAAACTATCTACAAAAATGGCTAATACAATCATTCAACAACTCTGCCTACCAATTTTAAAATCATGAATATTAAGACATATTGATGTATTCAAAGTGATTCTTGAATAACAAAACTTCATTCTTATCATGGGACATCACTTCAAAGAAGTGATTTATCATTATTTGTTGTTATAGTTTCTTCAATAATTATTGTTCCATGTGCACAGAGGAATTTTTAAAACCCTAATGATCTAACTGTGGAGAAAAGTTTACATGTAGATTTTTGCCAAAAAGAAGGCATTTATTTACCTATTTGGTTGTGTGACGTTTTACTTGGTTTCACAAGACTGTATGCAAGCTACCTAGAGAGCAGAGACACTTTTATCTTCATAACTTTAGTATAATGGTGAGGAGCACAGCTCAGGATCCAGACTACTGGAATCTTAGTCATACTCTAAACCTTAGGCAGGTTATTTAACCTCTCTAATTCAGTTTTATCACCTGTAACGTGAGATTAATAATACTATAAGATTGTTATGAGAAAGTAGATTTCATATATGTAAAAAGCTTTTGAACAGAACTGGCACATCCCAAGTGTTCGACACACATTAAGGCTTATTATTAGTGCTGTTGTTGTTATTATTAGTAGTATTATTCCTTGCAATGTCTCATCCATTTTTAGATGCCGAATAATTATCTGTTGAAAGGAGCATTAGTGCTTTGTGGAGATTTATTAAAATGTCTCAAAATAAATGTTAATTTTATTAACACTTTGATTTTCCACAGAGTTAAAGAAAAATAACATGACATTCATAGCCGAATTACTACTGAATATTACAAAATGAAACTTGCTCTGATTATCTAAAAAGAAAAAGTGCAACTGTTTAAATCAGAATATGAAAGGGACTTCTATCCTAGTCTTCAATGGTCACACACGGTTTTATTTGGAATGGATATGGGCTTTAGGATTGAGATGCTTTAGAAAGAGCTACTTTTACTTACGAGCTGGTACCAATGGAAAAACTACTCTTAATCTGATATTGCTTTTTAAAAAGTGAGCAAGTGGTTTCAAGAGTAATGACCCCACTCTTTCTAAAGCCTCTTTACTAGTAAATGATTTCAAGGCTTAATTCCTTCCCCTAGAAAAACTTATATATATGACTTTACACCCAACAGTATGACAAGTGCTATGTGTTAGGTACAGTATCTGTGATTATGTCATAAAGCAGCAGCAAGTACTTTAAACCTGCCAGTTACTTCTGTTTTTCAACTCTCCAAAATCAATGAATGTCTCTTTAATTCAGTACTTTATTACTGGCTTTAAAAAATATGAAAAGTCCAGAAGTTTAGAATTTTTTCCTGGAAGTCAACAAACTTTAAAATTTTTAAGCACTGTCTAAAAGTTATATATATAAATTCAAGGCAAAAAAAGTTACTTGCTCACAAAGAAAACTGCTCTAACAGGCTATTTTTTAGCCGAAGTTCTACAGAGCACTAAGGTTTAACACAGGGCCTCAGCCTTCTTCTCTTATTCTAATCAGAGTGGCCCTACTTTTATAGATTTATATAACAGAGTTCCCAAGTAATGAGGAAGAGAGGGAATACATTTGTCTCAAATTCTGTTTTGCATGTTATCCTTGGACTTATATATAATATCATTTAACCACTGCATTTATTAGGGTTTAATTCCATATTTTATTAAATAAAACCAAATTATCAATAGCCTGGGTTGAAGAAAATACTTTTTTCATGTGAAAGGCAGGAGTAGTGACTTTTCATATCAATTCCAAATATATTATCAGATACAGGAATGAGAAGCAGTGTGACATGGTGGGTGTGGTAGTTGACTACAGGTCAAAGGACTTGTGTTGAAATCTAAGTTCTTGTTCCTCAATGGTTATGAGTTATCTTGGCCAAGACATTCACCCTTTTGACTATAACCTTGCCTTGTCTAACTCACAGGGTTTTAGCAGGAATGAGTGGTAGGAACCAAATGAGTGTGTGTGTGTGTGTGTGTGTGTGTGTGTGTATGAAAAAGTACTTTGAAAACCTCAGAGTCACATAATTACAAACACTTATCATAGCTCTACTTTATATGCTCTCTTAACTATGTATACCTGCTGAAAGAGCTCGATGCTGAAATTACTATTTGGAACATCTTACCTTAACAAAGTTAATGTTAATGAAAGGAAAGGGAAGCTTTGCTAACCTCACTGCTCTGATTCATCTCTGGCCAAGTCTGGTTTAGTGACGGCATTGATGGTGACTTGCTTGGAGGTGCTTCTGCAGGTGAGCCTGAATAACCTACCTCACCTGTCTGATCCCCAACATCTGCAATTGAAAAACAGAAATTCTCCATAAATAATATATTTTAGTTTAGGAATATTACTTATAAAAAAAAATCCTGAAGACTTTGATAAGTAGTAATTTATAATTTGAATTTCCTTTCCTCATGTTCCTAAAATAAACATTTTTATATTAAATGTCAACTGTAATTGAAAAATAAATAAACATTTTAACAGTCAGACAATTAGGCAGTACTTATTCCCGCTACTTGTTGTCTACTCAAAACCAAAGCTTTCCATGAAAATAAATTCTAGTTAGGAACAGAAAAAAGAAAGAGTGTTATGCATAATAATACATCTAGCACAGACGTTTTTAATCATTTTCTGATAATAGGGCTGAATCTGTAGCAGCTCCCGAAGTGTATTTTATGGAATATTAATGTGAGGTACTTTAAAAAATTAGGTTCAAGAATTTTTTTCTATTCAAATTTGGGAATACTGTAACTCCCTGTTGGAGCAACTCCATGAACATTTATATATGAAAAACTTGTAATGTCTCACAACAAATGAACTATTTAAATCCCTTTCCCCAAACACAAACCTTTTTTTATCAAATAAAATCCCTCAATATTCCCTTAGAATATACTTTGGGAAATGCTAATTTACACTAAGTCACTCACATTTTCTCTACAAAAAAGCAGCAGATATTTGCAGGGCAGAGTGAAAGGAGAGGAAGAGTCCCAGGCATGAGTGAAAAGCAGCCAATGAGCCCACACCGAAGAAAGTGTTATCATTAAGCTGCTGGCACTTAGCCTTCACTGAGAGAGCTACAAATCCATGAAACCATTGCAAAGGAGTTTTTAAAGTATTATGTGGTAGCACATTCTGCTTGCGAGTAGTTAAAGCCTAATTTAAAATATCACTTGAATTTCAATTTGAGAACAGAAGGAATTTCAATGGTAACTTAATTCTCAGTCCAATCTTCCCAGGTTTTACATTTCTTTGAACATAATCCCAGTCTGAAAATGAAACAATTGCCAAATTAATGGGGAGTACCTAATCTATTTAGAACCTGTATCCAAGCATTATTCCAGTATCTGTCACTGTCTCACGGCTTGACCATGGGCCAGCTGAATGAAACAGCACCTGCTTTTCTCCATCAGAAAGACAGACATTTGCCATTAAATGTTAGCACTGTAGTTCAAACTCCTAAATAAACAGTCACACAGTAACTTAGCAATGTGTAGATTTTAACCTTTCAATCTATTCAAGAGTAAACCCTTCACACTTTAGTGCCTGACGCAGAACCTAATACACACTATCTACACAAATCTGTGTTTGCTGAGCTGCTTTCTGTGTTCTTCTTCACTAACTTCATTCTCCTTTGCTGTTATTCTCCCAGAACCAAAGCTACCTACAAGTACTTTGAAAAAGTACTCAATTTCTCTTTGCCCTTTGTTACATGACTACTATCTTAAAATACTTGCCCCTTTTTGTAGTCATATCACACTGGACGTTCTAATTTACAGTCCAACAGCTTATTTTGATAATTTTTTGTTTTGTAAGATTGGAAATTGTTGCTATTTCTTTCTTAAGTCTATCCCTTTCTTGATAAAAATGTTGTAGTATAGAAACAATAAGAGGCAGACAGGCTTCCAATAATGTTCTATGAAGACCTCTTAAATCAAAGCTCCTAGAGAAAAAACTAATGAAATAATATTTATAATGAATAGTAGCAGCAAATTCCTCATGGGAATAGCTTGTGGTTTTAGTGTGAACAAAAATTACGGATTTTTTCCCTATGATAATGAAGAAAAAGTAAAGGAAAGGTTATAAATCAGAGTTTAATGAAACTAAAAACTCTGTTAGGAGGATGGTGAATGGAGAAGTGTCTTTAAGAGATCCAGCAAAGCAATTGTTGAAGAAAAATAAATAGAATTAAAACAGTATTAACTATAAGGTGACTAATTTTCAAAAGAACCTATCTACAGTCAGACTATATTCCTTTAGTTTCTCGTATCACCTTAGGGTAAGCTGGGGCCCTGGCCTGGCTTTCTCAAGTCAATCTTCTACGAGCAAATTTAGGTCCAGATGGTGCCCTATCCCCACCTCAGGGCGATTATAATTCAGGATAGATTCTGGGAACCTCTGTGATTCACTGGTACAAAGTTGTAGTGGATGTAGCCTCTTGAAATATTCTATTCACTCAAATGATTATACTTCATAAGTATTCCAACACAGTCATTTTCCTAGAGTAGCAGTTCTCACACTGTGGACCATGGATTCCAGGGAATCCCCATAACTCTTTTAGGGCATCTGAAAAGTCAAAAAGATTTTGTAATCGTCATATTATTTTTTCTCCTGTGCTGGCATTTAAACTGATGATGCAAAAGCAATGGTGGGTAAAACTGCTGGCTTAGCAACAAGAAACAAGGCAGTGGCAGCAAAACAATACAGGGGTGGGCAAAACCGGCTTACAGTTGTGAGGACATGAAACAGTTTATCCTTGTATTTTTATTTATTAATTATTGTATTTTTCCCCATAGGAACAACTGTAAGCCAACTTTTGCCCCATCCTGTACTAGTCATTGTATTCTTCACCTCCACATACTCCACTTTAAATTAATAGGCATGGCAATGTCACTGGAAAACATTCACAATTAAGCGGTAAACATTATTTTATTAAATCTTACCCCTGAATACACATCTTTTTAATAATCTTTGTAGGAAAAAGGGGAAATATATATTTGCAATTTTATATAATGGAGTCCCAAAGTAATGGGGAGGTGCAATACATATTGCACTTTTGCTCTTTATCAGAGCACACTGATGATCACCTCCAAGAAGTGGTCTTGAGTGATTTGGCTGTGAGCTGAATAGGCCACTTTTTTCATGGAACATGATTTTTCTTTAAAGAACAGCTGAAAAATGAATTATTCAGACTTTTACACATTTTCTCAAAATGATTTAAGTGAGCCTGTCACTTCAGGAAAACAACTATCTTCAGTATTGTTACTAATGACAAACTTTGCGCTTTCAAGAGAAAATAAGAATTTTGGAAAATGTGTATCCATATCTGTGTAACTCAATGAATCAATATTTTACACATAATCAATTCTGTTATAAAATCATGCATGGGCAAAAGATTAATCCAAAGTATATTCAAAGTGCAAAACAGATCTATGGAATTTAATGTAACAGTACAAATAATTCATTAATATGGTTTCAGCTTTGCAATTAACCTTTAAGAAATTACCATTTGTTCACATTTGGTGTGGTAGCAAAGAATATCCATAATTATCTAAAAACAGTCCTTCCTTTCACTATGCCAGACAAGATTTTCTTCATGTACTTGGAATTGGCAACATTTTCCTTCCTACCAAGGGCCAGATAGTACATAAGTTAGGCTTTGCAGGCTATATGATCTCTGGAGTAACTAGTCAATTTTGCTGTTGCAATGTAAAAGCAGCCACGATAATTGGTAAAGAAATGAGCATGGCTTTATTTTATTAATAGACAATGAAATTTGAGTTTCATGTAATTTTACAAATTCGAATTTCATGTGTCATGAAATATTGTTCTCTTTATTCTTCAACAATTAAAAAGAAAAAGGAATACCAACCACTTTTTGTTGTGGGCTACAGAACAATAGTCAGCTGCCCGGATTTGGCACTCAGTGCTTAGTTTGCAGACACTGATGCCTCAAACAAAATATCTGACCGCCTGAACGCAAAAGCAAATATGAAAATCCAGCTGTCTTCTACTAAAATAGACATTAAAGGGATTTACAAAATGTAAAACAATGCTGCCTTTTTCATAATATTTTATTTTAGAGAATAGTTATTTTTCTGAAAATATGTATGCTAATATTTAGGGAGCTTATAATTGTAATTTTTAAAAAGCTGTAAAGATTTTTAAAATTTATCATTTTTAATTTCTAATAGGACAACTATTGATAGATCTAAGTCACATAAACAGAAGTTCTTTGGGGTCCACAATAATCTTTAAGAATGTAAAGGGGTTCTAAGACTAAAATATTTTTTTAAAAATTTAGTCTGTCTTTGAAAACCCCAAAGTTATTTCTGGATGAATTAGCAGAATTACACATTGTTTCTTTCCTATTTCATATATAGGACAACAAATGGCAGTAGAGAAAGAGCAAACTGCCTATGTTCTAGAAACTAACAGTCATGAGCATGAAGTCTGTAAGTAAGTTGTACCTCCTTCTACCAACCTGGCTCCCTATGAATACTCCAACAAAGAGCATCAGGCCCGCCCACAAAAGTTAGTCTGTAGACCGTACCCTCACGGAGGCAGGGGTGCCGTTTCCCTCTTACCTGATGCAGTGTTCCAACCTAGCCTCCTGCGGGAACACTGTGTCAACCCTGCCTCCCTCCTGAGGGTTCTGCTCTGCCCCTGACATCATCAGAGCATCAGGGCTGAAAAAGAAGAGCATGAGCCTAAATTATTTGTTAAAGTCAACCCCAAAAGGGCCTTATGCTAAAAGTATTTCCATGAATAGGAATGTGCCTGGGAGACACACACTGTGTAATCATACTGACTGACATACTGTCAGGCTACACTTAAAAGTTAGCAAAGAGTGCAAATTAAATGAGTGCAAACCATATTTTCTGTATTGCACTAGAAAACAAAAATGCTCTCAGTAATTTCACCTTCTTTCCTCCAAAGACTCTGAAAGTCTTGCAGATTCAATTCAGTGCAGTATACCTGCCAAACCATCTTTCTCAAAAGACCTTCAGTTTTTACCTCGGCTTATCATCTATCCACCCTGGACTTCTGTCATTTGCTTAGTATCATATTCAACACACTAAAAAACTGTTTCAAAAACGACTTGTCAGCTATTATTAATCTTATAGAAATATATACTATTACATACATTCCCCAAAATCTTACGGTTTTAAACTTATTTTGTCTTCAAGTAGCAAAACTTGTTGGAAAAATTCTTCAATCATAAAGATTCAAGGTTCCAATTTCATTTAATAGCTTCCTCAAAGCAAAAGTAAATTATAGCTTTTATTTATTTGAAATGGCAATATTATTCTTATGAGAAAAAATATTTAAAGATACACAAGTTTTGATAAATTTTAAGTCTTCAAGAAAAGCTAGAAATGGGACTTTTTTCATTCATTCTTAAAAGATGGAAAGAAATTAAAGACAATTTCAGATACACTTTGTTTTGGATATTATATTCATCAAAAAATATTCTATTTCCAAAATTCATTCCATTTCTCTCAACATGCCATAAAATGGAACTTATTAAGAATGTCTATATAGAAGTCTATAGGTTTTAAATTAAAATCAGAGATTAAAAAAAGAAAGTAAAATGTGTCCAAGAAAGTTTGAAACAAAGCAATTACCCAAAATATGAATTAAATTGTACTGACTGCCTTTTTTGGCAGTACTGATCAACATTTTAGAGAAAATACTATTTGACTCAGCTATTCTACTTCAAAAAATATTACCTACAGATATATAGGAGTTTCCTATTACCCAGAACAACTAAAAATGGAAAAAGCCCGTTTAAAATTAGTCAACTTACAATAAGGACTATAATTGCATAAAGTGAAAAAGAAATTTGATTGGCATTTTGTCTTCAAAATGTACACAGAAAATTGTAAAAATGTGCACAGAAAACAAAGAATGAAAGATGTTAAATTTTGTGAGTGCAATTTGGTGGCAAAATTAATAAAGGCATGAATTAAGTCGATAAATTTACTGAGGACCTACATAAATACAGTAAATAAAAATATGTATTGAGCAAAAAGACAAGGCTCCCATTTTCATGGAGTTTTCTTTCTACCAGAAGATGACAGGTACCCTTTACTTCACTTTTGACTTTTATAACACAATAATAAAGAAAAAGGCAATTTCTGCAAAAAAAAAAAAAAAATCAAAGGTATAATTAATTATTCCCAAGGACTTTTATTAATCCACTGATATTTAAACTATCATCTTTTAAAGCCCCTAGTGTGTCATCTTGTAAAGGTTTGCTCAAATATTATCTAACCTTGCTTGACAATGTCTTTGCCAGAAATTCTAATTATTATGGCCAATTTCATTAAATGATGCATCTTTGCCAATATCTGTAATTGTATTGATTTCTGAGCTATAATATCCAACTATCTTGAGATAAATAATTCTAGTGTTAAAACTGTATTTGTGTGTGTGTGTGTGTGTGTGATGGGGAGGCTTGAGAAGTAATTCCTTAATTGGAAAGTTAATGATCAATATCAGTGCATATTTTCATTATTTTTTCCCTCTGCAACTAAGGGCACTTGGAGAGTGAATTTTCAAAAACAAAAAATATCAGGTTCTTTATATAAAAATATATGTAGAAGCATGTCCACTGTAGCACTGTTTTAAAGGTAAAGCCAAGAAACAACCTTGAAACCCATCAATAAGAGACTGGTTAAATTAAGGTACCAAGTCTGTAGATGACAAAGTGCAAAGATGTCCAACATTATAAGAAAAAACAATCAACAATGTACAGTGTGAATGCACTTGTGTTAAAACGGATATCTGCATGTGCTACTTGTGTAAGCTTTTATGTTATAATTTTCTGGATGAATACAGAAAAATTTAACAATAATTAACTCAGATCAGTCTAGTTTCAACTATAAATCTACATAGTAAATGTCATTAAAATTTTCTGGCTTTTAAAAACATTCATTTTAGAAGTACTTCTAAGATTTTGAGAATCTATGTTATGCACCATATCAACAATAATGAAAATTTGCTCAAATTTACTGTATAAAGCAGTGGTTATGAAAGAGGAGACAGAATGGGGAGCACATTCCTTTAACTATTTGAGCGTTGAGTCAGATATTGAGTTATTGACGTGAACATTGTGAGAGAAAACAGTTTTTAAAAAAGTAGTTCAGCCATTTAGTCATTTAAAAAACATCTACTTATGTACTCAATTTGCACTGTAGTAGGCGCTGAGATATAATGAACAAGACCAATCTAGTTACTGCCCACCCAAGAGCCTCTAGTGTAGCTTAAGAGAGATACCTAATCTAATAAAAGAGTAATATTCAAATTGACCCTCACTCCATTACACCTAAACCACGCCCACCAGCCAAGCCATGCTCACCAGCCAATCAGAGCAACTATATGCAAATTAATCCAGCCAAGATAGCGGCCAGCAGCCACGGAGCTGGAATAAGCAGGAGGCTTGCCCTGGCCATAGAGGAAGCTAAGGTTCCTGTCTGCCTAGGCCGGCTATGACCTCCGCTAAAGGCAACAAAGTTTCAATTATAGAAGATAAACAAAGCACTGGGAGCCTGGGTTGTCAGGGGCAACCCAACCTGGGCTCCAGTTAAAGCAACAAAGTTTCAACTTTAGAAGTTAAATAAATCCCAGATACCAGTTTCCAGCCAGCCTCACTGCAAACCGCCATCAGCCACTCACCCAGGCTGGCCAGGTACCCCAGCAGGGACCCACTCCCTAAAGGGGCTGTGGCCAGCCTGCAAATAGCCAACAGCCACTCACCCAGGTTGGCCAGGCACCCTAGGGGGGGACACCACGTTGAAGGGGCTGTGGCCAGCCTCCAAATAGCTATCAGCCACTCTCCCAAATGCACAAATTTTTGTGTACCGAGCCCCTAGTATAGATATAAAAGCCTAAACAACTGTTCTGTTTGACCATTAGGTATGACATGCACTGACCACCAGGGGGCAGATGCTCAACATTCAGGCATGGAAACATGGAAGAGACTGATGAATCTCAAAGAGATTCGTGCATTGGAGGGGTCCCTAGCCTCCTAGCCTGAGGGAATCAGGCCGAAACTGGCAGTCCGATATCCCCTGAGGGATCCTGGATTGTAAGAGGGCACAGGCCAGGCCAAGGGACCCCACGGGTGCATGAATGCATGCACTGGGCCTCTAGTAATCACATAAAATACAGTGTA
Organism: Murina feae; assembly: GCA_004026665.1. NCBI lineage: Eukaryota > Metazoa > Chordata > Mammalia > Chiroptera > Vespertilionidae > Murina > Murina feae. The sequence goes on from PVJC01013056.1 coordinate 33,432, forward strand.
TGTAAAACTGCAACTGTACTACAACAAAGATTTTTTGGAGCCTAAGATTAAGATGCAAAACATCTCAACATGTTTTTTTTCCCTTTATGATACACTATTGTGGTAGGCTAGCAGGTCACCTTAACCTTTTTTTATTGTAAAGGAGATAATCATTGTTTCTTGAATTCAGTTCAGAAAACTGTTTCCACAGGTGAAATTTCATATGCTTTCTTTTGTAAGACAACAAGAATCAAGTTTCCCTTTTTATTTACTTTAGTTGCCATATTTAGTGCTGATGTTAAATATAAGTATTTTAATTCAGGTATGTGTACGTACTTATACCTATGATCCTTGGGAATTTTATTTTATCTATTTAATACCATCAACTTGTTCAAATAATTTTGGAAAAAATATGTATCTATCCCACCCATGTTTGATGCTTTTAGAAAGCCTAGCTCGTTTCTCCAAACAACTATAACTCAAGTCATCACTTTCACCATCTATTTCTGAGTTATTAAATTGTAAATACAAAATATTTATAGAGTGAATATTTTAGTATGTCCCAACATTACAAACATATAACAAAAGATTATATTTTCCAAGACAGAAATATGTTAAGACAAATATCCTACTTTAAAAATGGCACACATTTAGCATTAATTCACTCAGCAGTTATTTACTGAGCAACTGAGCACATGCCTGCAAAGTGCTAGATCCTGGGGATATTACAGTGAATATGGCACATTTCCTTTTTTTAAAAAAAATATTAACTCAGAATGTAATGGTGGAAAGAGGAAGAAAAAAAAAAAAAGAACAGTATGATAGGTGCCACAATAAACAGCACATAGGAGATACTATGAGAGATCAGAAAAGATAGTAACTACGTTTGTCTGAAAGTCAGAAAAGCTCCATAGAGGAAATATTTATGATAAATTTTTAGGTCAGCCAAAAGGAACTGCTTGGGTGGTTTCCCCTTCAACTGTGAACTTCTAAAAACACAGCTATTTAAAAGGATTTTTACAGATCTTGATCGATCCACGGTGTCACATGACAATTTCTATATTCAAAGGACTTGTGGCATATAAATTTCAGGGTTATGATAGCTGGAAGAAAAGAAAAGGTTAATCATTCCCACAACCCCAAATTAACAAAATTCCAAATTTATCACTTAGTGGTTAGGCAAAGAAGATTTGAATTTAATATTGTGTGGTCAAATGTTTACAATAAATTTCATCAGAAAATTACATAGATTTTGTGCAAATGTTAAAAAAACAATTACGAGTCTTTGATGGCTTTAAAATTATAATTAGAACAATAGTGTAGAGGTATATGAGGGGGAAAATAAGAATGACTCTGTTGTAAACAGATCTAACAGGAGTGAAAAGAAGAATGCCCAACAAGAACTTCTTAAATCATTAGCCTTAAAATTCAGGCAGTAAGTAGATCAAGTTTACAAAGAATCCCAGATTTTATTTAAATTTAATAAAAGAGGGGGGAAAAAGACTACATGCCAGATCCACCCATGTATATGCAACAGATAACAGAATCAGACAAATAGCAAGAAAATGACATACAACAGAATAAGCTTGATTTAAATTATACTATGCTGTCAGTTTTTAAAGGATTAAAGTCATAGAAAAACTCTAGACACAAGTCTAATTTAAAAATCAATGGCACAGTAAGTATGTGGCTATCACAATTTCTTCCCTTTTGGCTACTATGAAATAAACCAAATGAAGTTCTTTTTGTTTAGTTTTTAATTAGTTAAATTACTTTGAAGCAAAATTACCCAATAAAAATACTAAGCTTTTAGCTCAAGTCAGAGGTTAACTGATACCTAATAACTGCCTAAAATGATCAGGAAAACTCTAGGATTCTCATAGGATAATGTTTCTAAAAAACTAAAACCAACCCTAAAATTTTAAGTAGACTTATTGATTGATAAAAGGTCAGTGTGTTAAGGCCCTGAAATGTGAATAGCATCAAATACACATTTCAGATAGAAAAACAAAAAGAACTTGCCCAAGGTCTCAAGAATAATTAGCAAAACTAGAAGCACACAGATTCTTGAATCTAAGGAGATAGTTCTCTTTTTGACAATAATAATACGCATATGATTCCTACTGCATAATTTACACAATAAAGTCAGATCATATGCAATTCTGTGTTAAACAGAAGCTGCCCAATAGATGAATATCCTTTTGAGAGCCAAATTCTGTTTTAACTTCTCTTTTACAAAGTATAAAATTCCTTCCATCATAATATCTAAAAAAGAATTTAGATAGAAAAACCAAAGACAGTAATTTAGTTCTAATTAGACTCATTAATTTAACATTAGATTTCATTTTATTCATTCAGAATTTTAAAGAGAGTACTCATTTTTTACCCCCTATATTCTATTTCTTTTAAAATAAAACTATCTGTAAATATGAGCATTTATAAAAGCATTCTTGTAAACATGATAACAATATAGTATTATCCACATCAAACACAAAATTTCCAGATTTCTTTAGCATCTGAAGAAATTGGCATTTTAAAAGGGAAATGGTTGCAGACTGCAAAGGTTTAATGATAAACCAGATATTTCCCTTCAACAAATTAAGATGCATTAAATGGAAAAATGATAATGAAGACAGGCTACTTTCCCCACTTTAGACAACATAAAATGGAATTAAAGGATGACATGCTAACAAGACACTGAAAAGCTCTTTAAATCTCAGCAGGTCACAAGTGTAAAATAAAATAGTGGCATAAATTCTTTATCTTTGTTTACAGTTGACTAAACAGACAAATACTGATTCAAGTTCAGGCTGTGAGTGCATCTTATTCTAATGACAAATGTACATGCCCTAGATGAAACGTCTATGCTTTTAAGCTAAGTTTCAACATCTAGATTTTGCTTGAGAGCCAAGTGTTATTTGTTAAGGCATGCAATCAGGTTTCTTCAAGCCCCTGGATCTTACCTGCTGAGTCTTCCAAATCAATCAGCTTGGGCATTAAGCTTTCAGGGAGTTTTTCTGGTAAGTCATAGCCATTCTTCCTAGCAACTACCAGATGAAAAGCAGCACAAAACTCATCCAGTGTTAATGCTCCATCTTTATCAAAGTCTGAGAGTTCCCTAAAAGGCAAACATCAGAAATGGAATCATATTCTACTTTGGATCCCTTTATGTCTCAGAAAAAAAGAAAAAAAGAAATCCTTTTGGGGCAATAGGGGTTGGGGGCTGTAAAGTGCAAGCAATAAATAATTTTAAAAATCCCGTAGATGGGAAGATGTCTAATAAAGTGAATATAGCAAACAGTTATCTGTAGATTATAGGCAATGGCCATGTGGGTGGTTTAAGGCACACTTCTTTCACCTTTTCTAAGTGCTTGAAATTTTCATAATAAAATGCTGAAAAAAGAACCCCCCAAAAATAAGGTCACTAAAGAAATGGTCTTTAACTATATGTATCTTTAGGTACAGGATTTAGCTGAAATCAGGCTTTTTTAATAAGTCACTAAAAATTTTTAAAACTTTGTTTTTATTGTTATTAAAAGTCATTATGTATGTACTTTAAAGAATCCAGTACAATTACAAGGCTTGATACAAAGACAGCAGCCCCACCCTGCTATCCTTCCATTTCCTAGATGTAAGAACAACCATTTTTTTTTAATTTATTACCTTAAACTATAAATAGCATGTATATATTGCTAGTTCTTAACATTTTGGTTTTAGGCATTATCTACCTATCTCCTAGTACAGCACTCTATGCTACTAAAATCTCTATTAATAAAATTTAGAATATAGAGAAATATGTAGATATAAAGTGGAAACACTTACGTTTATCTGACAATTGTTTTTAAAAAGCAATTTGTGATAGTAATTTAATGACTGACTCCAACCATACAGTAACCATCCTGAGTCTTCAGTTGGTATTTAAATGGGTGCTAAGCACTGTTCTTAAGCTCATGGCTGATATAGGACTTACTAAATTTGTTTAAAACCAAATGGAATAAACACAACCATGTATGAGCACACTAGCTTTTATTCCATGCATTATACTAGCAATAATAGCTTAATACTAGCTACTATAGCTTAAAGACTTTTAGCACTTTTTAAAGAACTACTCTATTGGTATCACTTTATTTCTTTTCTAGAGAATGAGAGAGAAGCTATTTTAAGATAATACTGAGTGATAAGGACATTTTTTAACAGGTTATTCTAATAGTTTATTTTTAAGGTTAAAAAAATCTACCTGCTGGAAACTCCTTAGAAATAATCCACATTACCCAACTAATACACACCACACTTACCAAATATGAGAAAGTTCAAGAATAGGAAGCTTTGATTTTGTAAAAAACTCTTTAGCTGCAGATCCTGAAATATTAAAACAGTGTTGTTTAGCATTATTCTGAACCTACAAACCCAAGAATTAAATGTGGTCTTAAGACCTTTTTCATTGAAAAAAAAAACCATGTGTATATGTCCTGTTTTTGGTCTCCAGTAATTATAAACTCTTTTGAGACAATTTGAGAATTAATTATTTTTATAATCTCTGACCAATAAAACTATGTCTTTGAGATTATGAAACTGAGACTTTGAATTGTCCCATCTAGAAAAATTTGTTTTTTAACAACTCACCTGGAATAAATCCGTTTAGATCAGGCTGAATGGTTTTAAACTGATTTACATAATACTGTCTTTGTTCATCTGTTATTTTCCAGGGATCATCATAGCTACTGGATTGCCTACGAATTTCATTGGCAGTTGTAGCTGAAGCTACAGTTCGTACTGTTGTCTGGTCCTGTAATGAAACATTTTTTCCTCAGTACAGTATCTATCCACATGATTACATGGACCAAGATCGCTAGGTTATTTATCTTTGAAAGTAAAACTTACTTTTTGTGGATGTTTAAAATTTAAGAAGTCTTCACAAACTCACCAGCAAATCACATACTTATAAATCAGGTTACTGAATGTTTTTGGACAATCTAAACTAATAAAAGCGGAATAGTAAAATTAACCGTTTCTCCGGGATGCCCACAGCCAATCAGAACGGCTGTATGCAAATTAGCCCAGCCAACATGGCGGCCGCCACTCACGGACCTGAGTAAACGTTTAGGCAGCGTCCGTTGCAGCAGGAGCGAGAGCGAAACTACCTGCTCGCTGGCTCCTTAGCCTTTGGCCTGAAGCAAAAACGCACATTTGCAACAATTAAGTGTAACAATTGTTTCATT
>PVJC01013057.1:9609-38728 GCA_004026665.1 Murina feae
GGGGAGGCGGGGAGGCGGGGAGGCGCGGAGGGGAGGGGGAGAGGGGGAACCACATGGTGGTGGCACATGGGCAGCAAGGGAAGGAGAAGGTGGGGAGGTGGGGAACCTGATAGGCCCTGATCTCCAGCCAGACATAGGGACCCTGTGAAATTCGTGCACGGGGCCTTTAGTATACTTATATTTCCTATTTTGTATATGCTTAGTAATATTACACAGATTTTTTTTCAACTGTAAAAACAGTAGAAAGAAATTAAAGAAAGCATTATTATATTTTTATAAAAGGGCTAAGATGAAACATTTAAGACTAAAACATTAAGAAAAACATTTAACATACACCAAAGATAGAATATTCTTGGGAGCTAATAGACAGTAACATCAGTGATATAGGGAGAACCACTCAGTAGTGAGTTATAGTCAATATTGCAATCCTGAGATTCACTCATTGTTTCCATCAATTTATTTTACGTAAAAGAGACACAAAAATCAGATAAATTTGAGTGTTATGACTGTGGTCACAACAGTATTTCAAAGGGCTCGACCAAGAGGGCTTTGTTCAAATGACCCAGAACCAGCTGCCTGCCAACTCCACCTCCTCATGAAATCACTGTAGATTTGGGGAAAAATACAAATAGAATGCCTTGGTATGATTATTTAATAGAACCAAATATTGTACAAAAACAGATCTGCATATGCATTATAAATAAAAGAATGTAAGACAAAAAATATTAAAACCACAACCCCCAGGCATCTAGATAGCAAAATACATTAACTCTGCAAGAAATTTATATGAGGGAGTACTAATGTTAATATTGAAAGGTAAAGTTTTATATTGATTAGATGTTTTACTTTTGAATCCCGAATCCGTTCTGCTGCACTTGCAGACAAGTTGCTGTCACTGTGTGCTCGACTCATGTTGGCACTGGAGTTTGAAGCAGAGTTTCCAACACTGGACCCGCTGCTGCTTGCTGAACTGACCATGCTGGCACTGCTGCTGCTGGCACTGGCACCGCTCACTCCACTGGTGCTTGCACAACTAAAGTTGCTTCTCTTCCAGGCCTCTCTTACAGGCCGTTGGCGAGGGCTATGCTCCTTGATATAGTTTCTGACCTTGGAACACACAGATAAAAACTAGTTAGTGTTGTTACTTGACGTTCTACCCTCAAAATACTCAAGAGAATAATGGTGTACTTAAGTTAAAAGACTGTCAAAAGTGTTACAAATATACATAGGTAGAATATAAGGACAAAAAGAAACCTCTTGACAATGTTCAAAATTCTAGAATACATATTATGGAATTAGATTTTCAAAGCACATAAAATAAAGCGTGTCCCAAAAAAATGTATACACACTTTGAATGATTATAAAGTCCTTGTTTATTAACATACAGTTAATTTTCAAAATTTAAAAGAATCTACAGAAAAGTGTGTATACATTTTTGGGACACCCTTTATAATCAATAAATGGAAGGCTACTGGCATCCAGAATTTAGGATCATAACACTCAAGAGACAGAAATTAACAGTAAAACAAAATAGATGTTATTTTTTAAAAGTATGTCATTACTGATTTATTTTTTAGAGAGGGAGGAAGGGATAGGTATTGAGATATGGAAACATCGATGAAAGAGTAACATCAATGATAGGCTGCCTCCTGCATGCCCCTTACTGGGGATAAAGCCCATAACCAGGGCATGTGGTCTGACCTGGAATCTACCTGGTGACTTCTTGGTTCCTGGGTCAATGCTCGCAGGGCAGATGAGATTTTTTTTTAAAGATTTCCACTAAAAATGATTTAAGTAAATTGCTAAGTATATCTAATATTAGGGTGTTTCATAAATCTTAGCTAGGGGCACACAGTAGCTGCCTTCAAATGCAAGGCATCAATTTACCATAGTAATGAAAAAGGGGATTGAATATAGAACATTATAATATGTTTGTTGAGAGAAATACTGAAATGAGAAAAATGTTTCATAAATAATGATAAATGTGAAAAAAAGTAGAACATAAGTATTCATTTAGCTATGTGCCAGCGACAAAGAGCAGTAAAGACTTTACTTGGAAGATACCGGAAATGGGTATTCAAAATAGCATAAGGGGAAATCATGTTTTACACTAGCCAATCTCAATTACGCCATAAGACTACTCAAATTCTTCAGTTCAGATGTTCATGCAAGTATATCTCTTAATAATCATTATTTTCATTATATAAATCTTTTGTAAGCTGAATTAGAATAAATCTATACTTTAGTGTAACCACCCTTCATGTGGTGAAATTAAATTTCAAAGCCCACACAACTAAGAAGCAGGTTCTAGATCCACACGATCCCATAAAGGTCCTGCCAGATGAGATGTACATAAAACCTCTTAAAACCACCTGTTCTCACCCTGGCCCATGTAGCTCAGTTGTTTGGGTGTTGTCCTGTATACCAAAAGGTTGCTGGTTCAATTCCCAGTCAAGGCACATGCCTGGGTTGTGGGCTTGAACCCTGGTAGGAGCTATACACGAGGCAGCTGATTGATGTTTCACTATCACATCAATATTTCTCTCTCTCTCCATCTCCCTTCCTCTCTAAAAACCAATAAACAATATTTATTTAAAAAAAAAACGTGCTCTCAAATATTACCATAATTTTTATATTACATTTCACAGCAGTGATTTTACCTTATCTATGTATTTACATATTATTCACATATGCATGCTACAAATGGTATTTTCAATAGCTGAACAATCTGTATTTTCTTTACATACCTGCTTCAGTTTTTCATCTGTGAGACAGTTAAGTTCAATAATAAACTCACTGTCTGTAGGGGAGATTTGAGCAGAAGGATCAATTATTTTAATAATATCAAGTTGCTCCCGAAGACCCATCTCAGTACTGACTTTACGACTTAGATACTCAATATATTCCACCTATGTAATAAAAAATTATAACAAGATCAATGTCAAAACCTGATTGTCTAGTATGTCATTTATTATATTTTAAATATCAAAGCACTTAATGTTGTATTTGTTCCCTGAAAAACAATTAATTATAGCTCAAATTCAGATTTACTATGCAATCCATATTTACACTGTGACTTTAAAAAGGCAATAAATTGACTTAAGAATGTCAAGATCTCTACCTGTTCATCATTTGACATTGCACTCCAAGGAAGTTCATCTAAATTCCTGTGCTTGTTTTTCTTTTTAGGAAGCAGGCAAGGTGAACTTGGAATACTGGGTATGACATCAGAAAGCACATCACTCCCACTGGCAATGTCACTGCCTGGTAACTTTATAAAAATAAGAAGGGGGTAGAGAAAGCAAAATATTTTAAAAATACATTTTAAATACCACAACATATTTTATCTTTATTAAAACTTACTTTAATCAAAGAGTCATGACAAATACAGAATCAGAAGACATTAATTCTGATTCACTCCTATTTTAGACAGTGCAGCAACATCAATATACTCTTTGTATATAGTCACTTACTCAATGATATTTTCCAAAAGTTTAAAATCATAATCAAGACCTGTTAAAGTGGTAACTTAAGAGTCAATCATCATTAAGGTTTTTAATTCAGAATGCAAATGGTCCACATAGCATAATGAGAAAGGAGCACTGGTCTCCATGTCTCAGGAGACCTGAGTGATCTGCCATTTAATGGCTCTTTGCCAGACACTGTGCTAGACATAGTGCCAATAGAAAGACAAATAAATCATGCTCCTTGTCCTCAAGTCTATATTAACAACCTCGAAACAATTAAAATATGCCCTTAATATAAAGCAAAACACTTTAAAAACCAGAAGTATTATAAAATAAAAATTAGGAGGGAAAAAAGGTCAGAGATAATGTGCAAGTAAAGGAGAAATGCAAGCAAGCAGAAAATCAAATCAGTTTAAAGTGAGACGAACAGTAAAAATAGGTGCTATAATTTTGGATTGCCTATTAAAAGCCAGTTAAAATGAATTTTAAGAGCTTTATTGATTTATAACTAATATACAAAGAACTGTGACATATTTAATGTACACAATTTGATGAGTTTGGACATTTGCATATACCCTGAAACTATCACACAATCAAGGTAATAAATATATATCCATTACCTCCAAAACTAAGAAAAGATTTAATTTTAAATAAATGTATTTAAGTCATTCATCAAACAGATAAAATATTTTTTCTACAAGGAGTACATTAACTTTCAAAGATAATGCTCTTGTTTTTACAAGATACAAAACAGAACCTTCTTGTTATTGTCTGGTTCTATAGACTTTGCAATTATATCTGAACTCTGGATGAATACCAATCAGGTTTTTGAAGTTACCAAAAGAAAAAAGCTACTCTTGCCATGAAATTACTGTAATCACATGCATTTGGTTTCTTATTGTACCCAAAGCACTATAATAGGTACAGGGGATTCAAAGGAATGTAAGCTATGATCCTCGCACAAGAACTTTATGCTTGTGTACGTAATACAATAACATAAACACAAAGTTATACATACAATTATACAACATAGCAAATTATGAATGTTAGGTTTGAGATGACAGGGTCACCAATGAAAAGATCTAGCAGTGAGTGGAAGTTGCAGAATTAAAGAGAGCTACAGTGGGTTAAGCACTGGGGAGTCAAGCACATAGAGAAGAGGGGAATGAAGCCCACAAAAATAGGGCTGATCACTATGCACAGTGACCTCGATTTTTATAAGGAAATTGCCTATTAGCTACTACTCTTAAAAACTGCATTTTCACTTTGACAGTCATTGACAATCCAGGCGCATGAGTGACCTGCAACAATTAGTATGGTGTCCTTTAAAATCTTAAAAACAACACTGCTTGTATTGCTCAGCCTTAGCCCTAATGATATCTATTCACTGTCATGAATGATGATTACTGAACATACACGCAAAGGCCATCTCTTTTTCAGCTTTTAATGCAAAAAAAGAAAATGTTTTACTATTATCCCTTTGAAAAACTTCATGAAAGATCTCCCCAGGGTTCCTAAACAAAAATGAGACACTCATCAGATGGACTTCCCTGCTTCAAGCTCCTTTGATAAATTAAGTAAAGAAAGGAACTCTCAAACTTTGGGAAAAGTGTCCATATGAATATTTAGCAAATGCCGGGGTACATGCTAGGTGCCAGATTATGTTGAGTACTTAAATCTGTGTCATTGACTCTGTTTACGTGTTTGTTGGGGTTCTCTGCCCATTTTTTTAAGGAGAAGTAAAAAGATCCCAAACAAAATTCAAATCCCAGTTCCACTGCTCACTAAGCCTCAGAATCTTCTGTGTAAGTTATGGTTAATGCCACTATCTCAAGGATTCTTGAAAATTTACACAAACCTTCAGAGAATACCATATACTACTGAAGTGGCCAAGTTAAGTTTCACAAGCTAATTTCTCAAAATGGCAGAAGGGGTTAAAGAAAAAGGCATTCAGGTAAGGTGAGTAATTTAGTAAAACAGATGGAAAGAACATATGATGAGGTTAAGGACACCAGGTATGATTAAAACAGAAAATTGTGCTAGGGATTTTAAAGTTACTAGAAGAAACAGAAACTTGTATGATATATGGAATTAAGCCAACAACACTTCCTAAGTAGTTTGTGAAAAGAGGGACATTTGTAATACTTTCAATAATAAAGATTTACTTTTTTTAAAAAAGTAACGCAATGAAACTGGTCTTGAGGGAAGATGAGTCATAAAGCAATACGGGGATAAAACAAAAAGAAGACTGGAAATAAGAAGCTCTTGTTTGACCTAGGTCTGGACTAAGATTAGCAAAAATGGAAAGAAAAATGAGAACAGAAAACTTCAAATAAAAAACTACTTATAAGGCTGTTTACAACTAAATGGACTAGGATAATAGTCAGATGACCAATGTGAGACCAGAAGGAAATTGGCGTACCACCCACACAGGGTTATGTACTTAAACATCTCAATTTTTAGAGCGAGACACCTGAAGCAATGTTATAGATCTTCTAGTTTAACACCCTCATTTTTTACAAATAAGGAAAATGATGTTCAGAGTAGGACACAAGTCCAGTGCTTTCAATTATGCAAAGATGTCTTGTCTTGCAGGTTTTTAGGATGAGAGAAGAATGTAATTTGAGATATGAAGAGTGTGCAGTGATAATGAGAGAAGTAAGTACAAGTGTCCTTTGAAATGATAATAGTAATTTTTCACTATACTCTAAAACAGGTCACAAACCAGTCTTTTTCTCCACAGAAATGCTATAATTGAAAGTTTCATTACTGAGTCAAGGGCTCAGCATCAGATAATAGGTTAGCATTAAATAATGTCATACAAGTGGAAATGTGAAGTAATCAATTGGAGATATGAGAGCAGTAGATGTACATGACAATGAATTGTATGAGCTCCTGTATATTTATTAGATCAGCAATTTTCCATTTTATACCTGGTAGTACGTTTCAGGTAAAAATGCTTAGTAATTCTCATCCCATATTTTCCATAGACAACAATATCTGATATATCTAAACTAATAAAAGCGAAATAGTAAAATTAACCGTTTCTCCGAGACAGGGTAGGCCATGCCCACCAGCCAATCAGAGCGGCTGTATGCAAATTAGCCCAGCCAAGATGGCAGCTGCAGACACCCGGAGGCAAGCCATCTGTTGCCTTCCTGCAGGCCACATGGGTGGGGGGGCCAGAGGAGCAACCGCCCGCAACCCCACACCTCCAGGCAGAAAGCAGCCTGGAACTGCTCACGGGGGCTTGGGCACACACACCTCCGTGAGTGCCCGAGCCTTCGCGATCGATTTCAGGCGGCAGGGCCGCCCAGGCCCCCAGGCTGTCCTGCAGCCTGTAAGTAGATCCGTGATCGCGGGGGCTCGGGCACACACGCCTCCGCGAGTGCCCGAGCCTCCGCGATTGATTTCAGGCGGCAGGCAGCTGGGGCCTGGCGGAGCAAGCCAGCCCAGGCCCCCAGGCTGTCCTGCAGCCTGGAAGTAGGTCCGTGATCGCCGGGGCACCGGCACACACGCCTCCGTGAGTGCCCGTGCCTCCGCGATCAATTTCAGGTGGCAGGGCAGCCCAGGCCCCCAGGCTACCCAGCAGCTGGAAGTAGATCCGTGATCGCGGGGGCTCGGGCACAGAGGCGTGTGTGCCCGTGCTCCCGCGATTAATTTCAGGCGGCAGGGCAGCCGGGGCCTGGCAGAGCAAGCCAGCCCAGGCCCCAAGGCTGCCCTGCAGCCTGGAAGTAGATCTGTGATGGGGTGGGGGCACAGGCACTAAGGGAGGGATAGCCTCCCTGAGTGCCCGTGCCCCCCCCCCATGGATTCCAGGCGGCTGGGGGGTGGGGGAGAGGCGGAGGATCCGAGCCAGCTCCGCCCCTGAGGCTGAGGCCTGGAAATCGGTGCCGGGCACACAGCACACAGGGAGGTGTGCCCTCCTTGTGTGCTGTGTGCCCCAATGGGTTCCAGGGTCCCAAACTGTGAGAGAGCACAGGCAGGGATTAAGTACCCCCTCAACCCCTGCCCAGTGCACAAATTTTTGTGCACCGGGCCCCTAGTTTATGTTATAAATAGAGGCCCGGTGGACAAAAATTCGTGCACTCGGGGGGGGGGGGGCGGGGGGTCAGCCTGACCTGTGCCCTCTTGCAGTCTGGGAACCCTCAGGGGAAGTCCACCTGCTGGCTCAGGCCTGCTCCCAGGGCGATCAGGCCTAAGCTGGCATTCAGACATTTCTCTGGCAGCCTGGGAGCCCTTTGGGGATGTCCACTTGCCAGCTGGGAGCAGGCCTAAGCTGCAGTTGGACATCCTTAGAGCTGCTGAGGAGGCAGGAGAGGCTTCCACCACCACCACTGCTGTACTGGCAGTCGTCAGCCTGGCTTGTGGCTGAGCAGAGCTCCTCCTGTGGGAGTGCACTGACCACCAGGGTCAGCTCCTCATTGAGTGTCTGCCCCCTGGTGGTCAGTGTGTGTCATAGTGACCAGTCATTCCCAGCAGTTCTGCTGTTAGGGTCAATTTGCATATTGCCCTTTTATTATATAAGGATCAGTAATTGTGACACATAAGAATTAAATTAAATTTCTGCCATTATTTATTGCAGTATGCAGCAAATTTTTTTAAGTAAGCTCATTTCTGTAATAGTTGATATGTAATTTCAAATTGCACCTCTAGGTTTCAAGTGTGACAGCTGAATCACTCACACTTTAAATTTTCTATTTTATTGCTCAACAATAAATATTTCCTCAAGCTCTAAGATGAATCACATATGTCTTTTAATAATAAAAGGACTGCAAGCAAACAATCATCAAAGCAGAATGCTTTGAGGCTATTTCAAATGCTAAGATGCTACTTCATTCATGGTTAAAATCATGCTTATCAAGTAGTTAGCATTATCTTCCCAGAATCTATGAATCATTTATATTTACTTTAGCGGTAACTGAAACATCTGTAAAAAGAAGGATTTAAAGAGAGGCAGTTTTTAATCACAACAGAAGTAACACAAATTTTTAAACTGCAGTCAACAATTTTTAGTCTATATTAACCCTAACACATAATTTTTAATTATCTTCTTGGATAATCTGCTTATCATTATGAAGTGCTACAAAAACAGAAAAACATTTTAAACCTTTCAGCTTATTTAAATAGCAAATATCCATGGCAACAGAGTACCCACACTCCAATTTCATAAGTGGAAAACACATTACTAAGGCAGGCCCAATTTTGTTCCAGCGTTCTAGTCATTCATGTGCATTAACAGTGAGTGATTGAGGACAGATCTCCACTCTAACAAAATGAATGAAGAAGTCAGCAATTTAAAAATGCTTAACACTATGCAACATTATAAGAACTCTAAGTCACATGAAATAAACAGAAAAATGCTTATCTGAATTATCAGGACTCTACCTGACTACATTTTATTAAGAACCCTTGCCCTAATCGGTTTGGCTCAGTGGATAGAGCGTCGGCTTGCGGACTCAAGGGTCCCAGGTTCGATTCCAGTCAAGGTCATGTACCTTGGTTACAGGCACATCCCCGGCAGGGAGTGTGCAGGAGGCAGCTGATCGATGTTTCTAACTCTCTATCCCTCTCCCTTCCTCTCTGTAAAAAAAATCAATAAAATATATATTTTTAAAAAGAATCCTTAAAGTCTAATTTTAAATACAAAATATGAGCTAAAAAAAAGAATAAAAAGTTACCCACACAAAGATGCTCACTTCTATGTTACCTTAAGAGAAAAAAATTTAAACACATGTACACAGGGGAATGGCACATTTAGTACCAGGAATATTAATGTAGTCATTAAAAAAATTCGTTAAGATCATGAGAAAGTTTATATGTTAAATGAGAAAATATTATAATATTTTATCCAGAAGAAAAGGGAACACTTCCTAACTCATTTTACAAGGACAATGCCATCACAAGAAAACTACAGTCCATTATCCCTTATGAATACAAATGTAAAAATTTCCAACAAAATCCTAGCAAATAAAATCCAGCAGCATGTTAAAAGGTTTATAATACCATGACCAATTAGAATTAATTCCAGATATGCCAAGTGTGAGTCAGCATATAAAAATGACTCAATGTTGTATATCCTGTTAATAAAATGAAGGAAAGAAACTGCATGATCATTTCAATAGATGCAAAAGAAAAGCATTTGACAAAAATCTAATACCCTACAGATAAAAACAGTGAAAAAAGAGGAACAAAAGAGCAATATCTCAATATGTTAAAAGATATTTATGAAAAATCTATAGTTAACATTATACCCAATGGTGAAAAAATGACTGAAATATTTTTCCTTAAGATTAGAAAAAAGAAAAGGATGCCCTGACCGGTTTGGCTCAGTGGCTAGAGTGTCGGCCTGTGGACTGAAGGGTCCCCGGTTTGATTCTGGTCAAGGGCATGTACCTCAGCTGCGGGCACATCCCCAGTGGGGAGTGTGCAGGAAGCAGCTGATCAATGTTTCTCTCTCATCAATATTTCTAACTCTCTATTCCTCTCCGTAAAAAATTAATAAAATATATATTTTAAAAAAAGAACAGGAAGCTTATGTTAAAAAGAAAAAAGGATGCCAGCTTTTGCCACTTCTATTCAATACTGTACTAGAGATCTAGCCAGGGCAATTAAGCAACAGAAAGAAAAGCTATCCAGATTGGAAAGGAAGAAGAAAAACTATCTCTATTCACAGATGACATGATTTAAAATATAGAAAACCCTAAAGATTCTACAGAGAAAAAAATAAACTATTAAAGCTAACAAATGAGTTCAGCAAAATTGCAGGATATAAAATAAAAACACAAAAAATCAATTGTATTTCTATACATTAGAAATGAACAATCTAAAAATAGAAAAAGTCCATTTATAACTACATCAAAGGAATGAAATATTTAGGAATAAACTGAACCAAGGAAGTACAAGTTTTGGACACGGAAAACTACAAAACAGCATTTGTAACAAACTAACAAAGATCTAAATAAGACATTCCATCCCATATCCATAGACAGGAATATTTAATACTATTAAAATGGAAATACTCCCCAAACTGATCTACAGATCAATACAATTCCTATCAAAATTCAAACTGCCCTTTTTGCAGAAATAGACAACATAACGCTAACATTGACAGGGAATTGTGAAAGGGACCTCCAGTAATCAAACCAATGTTGCTATAAAAGAACAAAGTGGGAGAACTCACACTTCTTGATTTCAAACTTTATACAAAACCAGGATGATTAAACATAGTGTGATCTTGAGAAAGAAGAAGACAGTTGTAGGTGTCACAATATGTAATATCAAACTATACTATAAGACTTTGTAATCAAAACAGCCTGGTGCTGGCATAAGAAAAGGCATATAGATCAATGGAACAGAACAGAGAGACCAGAAATAAATCTACTTTTATGGTCAATTAACATTTGACAAGGTGACAAGAGCATACAATAGAGTAGACAATCTTTTCCATAAATTGTGTTGGGAAAATTGGACAGGTTACATGCAAAAAATGCAACTAGACCAACTTACACTATCCTATCTAATAAACAGGGAATATGCTAATTGACTCTCATGCCATCACAAAGATGACAACACCCACAGACAATAAGAGGGAATATGCTAATTGACTGCCCTGCTCTCAAAGATGGCAGCACCCACTGCCAATAAGGAGGGAATATGCTAATTGACTGCCACACCCTCAAAGATGGTGGCACTCACAGCCACAAGATGGTGGTGCGCAGTCCCCTCAGCCCCACCAGGGCGCCTGCCTCTGGATCCCCCAGTCCCCTCAGTCCCCAGCACCCCAGGGCCAGCCTGAGGCACAGGCAAGCCTCGGATGGTGGCTGCCCAGCCGCCCAGGGTGCCCAAAGCTCAGGTAACCAAGGCCGACCGAGGCCTGCACTACCAGCAGTGGCAGCAGCAGAGGTGTGATGGGGGCATTGCCTTCCCCTGATCACCGGGTCACCTCCTGCCCATGAGGGCTCCCGGACTGTGAGAGGGGGCAGGCCAGGCTGAGGGATACCCCCTCCAGTGCATGAATTTTCATGCACTGGGCCTCTAGTATACAATAAATTCAAAATGGATAAAAGACTTAAATGTACATCTAGAAACCATAAAAATCATAGGCAGCAAAATCTCAGACATCTCTTATAGCAATGTTTTCCAATACATATCCAAGAGCAAGGGAAACAACGGAAAAAATAAATGGGACTACATCAAAATAAGAAGCTTCTGTACAGCAAAAGAAACCATCAACAAAATAAAAAGGGAACTCATTGTAAGGGATAACATACAGGGTGTCCTGTGGGAAGCTACCCACATGCCCACATACCCAGCATGCCAACACTATAATAAGCCTGCACCAAGGAACGTGGGAGACCAATGGACCTTGAGCGTTAACATGGCTTACGCTAGGCACCAACTGTTTGTGTTGAGACTGCGGTGGCTCAAAGCAATTTCCTGACCTGATAGCCTCCAAGTAAATGTTTACTGGACCTTACTGATCTTTACTGACCTTTGAGACTGTGTCGGCTACGTGCCTGCTTGAGGACAAGATGTGTATCTAAAACTGAATAAAAGCGGACTAAGCCAGGATTCTGTGAGTCTCTTCAAGAAAGAGGCTCCATTTGGCCCCCACCACTTAATAATTCATATTTTTGTCTAGAATTTTCGTTTGTGCATTGGCCTCTCCTTCCGATCCTGAACCTCGACATGCAGGTCACAGCAATTGGCGCCCAAACAGGAACTGAAGGAGAAGATTCACCTGAGCGAAAAACAATGTGAAAAAGAAAAAGTAGAAACTCATTTGACGCACAAACCCAGTGCCAGCTTTGGAGTACCAGACCATAAGTGAACAGGGACGTTTCTGGAATCAGCCAGGTTATAATGGGAAAGAATTCGAGTAAAGGGGAAAAACATTATTGTAGACTTTTACCTTGCATGCTCAAGGATAAAGGAATTAAAGTGTCAGAAAGTATTCTCTTACAGTTTTTGCATATTGGTTCCCTGATGCTAGAACATTAGACCTTGATCTCAGGAAACAAGTAGGTAGGAATTTAAGGAAAAATCAGGCTCAAGGAAAACAAGTATCCTTGTCATCTTTAACTACATGGGCTTTTGTTCGAGCTGTGTATTGCCCACTTCATATGGATGATCAAAAGCCTACAAAACGCCAGGAGGATTTACCATCACCCCCTCCTCCTCCTGAAGTAGAGCCTGTAAAGCCTGTAATACCTGCGGCCCCTGATACTCTACCTCTAGTGTGGGAAGGCTCATCAACTAGAGAAAATGGGGCTAACATTTACTTTTCATTTGTGCATTGGCCCCTCCTTCCGACCCTGAACCTCGACATGCAAAAATTGCATGACCGGAATCAAACCGGGGACCCTTCAGTCCGCAGACTGACACTCTAGCCACTGAGCCAAACTGGTCAGGGCATCCTTTTCTGTTTTCTAATCTTAAGAAAAAATATTTCAGTCATTTTTTTTCACCATTGGGTATAATGTTAACTGCTGGAAACTGATTATTTTTATGCTAGAAACTGATTGTTTTTAACCTACTTTGGTTGCTCTGAAAGGTCAGAGCTATGCACCCATTGTTTAAGTTGAAACATTGTTAATTATAGCAAATCTCCACCTGTTAATTACATGTAAAATTCTTCCTCAGAATTTCCTGCCTAAGGATATTGTTGTTCTCTCAGAGACTCAATAAAAGGCTGGTGAGACTCGGGCATCAGTGAGGCAATCTACCCTGGTAGAGGAAAGATGCCACGCCTGGTCCCCCAGTTTCCAAATTGATTCTCTTCCAGTCTCTCTCTCTCTTCATTTTGTGTGCGGCCTCCTTCAGAACTCGAACCCTGAATAGGAACCCTGAACTACGCTGGACGTGTAAGGGGCTTCAATATTGACTATAGATTTTTCATAGTCTGTTTACAAAAGGACTCAATGCTTTGTCTGAAAATTACCCTATGATGCCTTGGGACTGGCAGATTTTAGCTAAAATTACTTTAGATGCCAGTCAATGCTATGGAGAGCAGAATATGATAAGATCTGTAAACAACAGGCTGTGGTTGTTCACTGGGACCCCACTTGGGAGCTCTCTGGGCTGCACTTTGGCTGTAAGTCCCAGGAAATGTAAAACATCTGCAAGATCTATGAAAAGATCTCTGATTTATTGTCTTGTCTATGTGTTATATGCACTTGTCTGTTGATTGTTTTATCTGTCTTCTTTCTTGTTTGGTTTAATTTGTTTATTGTTAGTCTATTAAGAATCCCTCATTTATCTTCATAGAAAAGAAACAGTAGGTGGCCAGACCATTACTGAATTTCTCCAGAGCAAACAGGATGTCGGGACGGGGAAAGAGTGAATATGACCAGTACAAGTGGCAGAACAGGTCTTAGAAAGATTGCCCTAGACAAAGGGAGGTAACTAAGAAAGGCCCAGCCCATTAATTATAGGTCTCTTGCCCATGACCTTTATTGTGATCCTGTAAAATGGATGCCCACTCTCAGGAATGTTCTTAAAAGTCTCATTTTCGCCCTGTTTTCGTTTCCCAGTTTGTCATTTGAAATTTAAATAGATGAGCCATTTATCACAATTTGCGGATGCATCCAGGACTTCTATACCCATGAAGAGAAAAAGGCTAGCTTAAGAGAAGGCACGCCTCTCCCGATTTTGGGTGGCCTCTTGGCTTAAGCTCCATCTTTTTGAGAATGTTATAGAACAGGCCCCAGAAAGTTTTCCTTTGAAAGATGGTAAAAATAACACAAGGAAAATATACAGGCTGGATTTGGAAAACAAGGTTAATGTTTTCATGATAATGGCCAATTCTTGAATAATAATGGATCACATTCCAAGGTTGACTCTCAGGTCCTGGGGCACTTCTGTTTTTATAAAGAAAAATAAAATAAAATAGTCCTTTAACATTAAAGCCACTGAAAGTCAGTGAGTTATGTCTGTTATAGAATTTGCCAAGGAAAATGCCTTGGGTAATAATAATTGGCTTTAAAATCTCAAAGTTGTTAAGGCAAAATAAATATAACTAAAATAAGGGATATATGGTAAAGCTTTTTCAGTGATAATTATATATGCCCAAACATAGTTTTCTAAAATCGTTGATAACTTAAAACTTTGGAGTTTGCTAAATTAAATAATAAAAATTATTAAAAATCTGCTTTCCAGTCGGGCGCTGAGTGGCTCTTCGGAACATGTCTGGTGGCTCTGCGGACTATAACAGAGAAGATGGCGGCCCAGAGAGAATGGAACCCGATGGTGTCATCGAGAGCAACTGGAATGAGATTGTTGATAACTTTGACGATATGAATTTAAAGGAGTCTCTTCTCCGGGGCATCTATGCTTATGGTTTTGAGAAGCCTTCAGCTATTCAGCAGAGAGCTATTATTCCTTGTATTAAAGATCCAAAAGGTAATTCTGGCACTTGGAGACTATATGGGAGCAACATGTCATGCCTGCATTGGTGGAACCAATGTTCGCAATGAAATGCAAAAACTGCAGGCCGAAGCACCACATATTGTTGTTGGTACACCAGGGAGAGTGTTTGATATGTTAAATAGAAGATACCTTTCTCCAAAATGGATCAAAATGTTTGTTTTGGATGAAGCAGATGAAATGTTGAGCCGGGGATTTAAGGATCAAATCTATGAGATTTTCCAAAAACTAAATACAAGTATTCAGGTTGTGTTGCTTTCTGCCACTATGCCAACAGATGTGTTGGAGGTGACCAAAAAATTTATGAGAGATCCAATTCGAATTCTGGTGAAAAAGGAAGAATTGACCCTTGAAGGAATCAAACAGTTTTATATTAATGTTGAAAGAGAGGAATGGAAGTTGGACACACTTTGTGACTTATATGAGACACTGACGATTACACAGGCCTTGTATTTTCTCAATACAAGGCGCAAAGTGGATTGGCTCACTGAGAAAATGCATGCCAGGGACTTCACAGTTTCTGCTCTGCATGGTGACATGGACCAGAAGGAAAGAGATGTTATCATGAGGGAATTCTGATCAGGGTCAAGCCATGTTCTGATCACTACTGACTTGTTGGCTCGTGGGATTGATGTGCAGCAAGTGTCATTGGTTATAAACTATGATCTACCTACCAATCGTGAAAACTATATTTACAGAATTGGCAGAGGGGGTCGATTTGGGAGGAAAGGTGTGGCTATAAACTTTGTTACCGAAGAAGACAAGAGGATTCTTCGTGACATTGAGACTTTCTACAATATTACAGTGGAGGAAATGCCAATGAATGTGGCTGACCTTATTTAATTCCCGGGATGAGATAGTTTTGAATGCAGTGCTCGCTGTTGCTGACTAGGCGATCACAACGTGCATTGTGCTTCTTTCTTTGGGAATATTTGAATCTTGTCTCAATGCTCATAACGGATCAGAAATACAGATTTTGATAGCAAAGCGACTTTAGTCGTGAGCTCTTGTGAGGAGAGTCATTGGCTTTATCCTCTAGAATTAGAATGTTGGGGTTGGGTACAAAAGATGGGGTCTGTAAAGTCTTTTTTTCTTAGAAATTTATTTCCTAGTTATGTAGAAATGGTTGTATTAGATGTTCTCTATCACTTAATAATATACTTGTGGACTAAAAGATATAAGTGCTGTATAAAATCAGCCAATTATGTTAAACTAGCTTATCTGCCTTTATTGTGTTTGTCATTAGCCTGAATAGAAGGCCTTTAAAATTAATTATTTTTAGGAAGCATTTGAATGCATTTTGTTTGGTATTGTATTTATTCAATAAAGTATTTAATTAGTGCTAAAAAAATTATTAAAAATCTAGGTATTTTTAAATGACAGAATACTGAAACATTAATTAATCTGAGTTTGCCTCATATGAAAAATCTAGAGGGTAGACTTGAATCTATTAATTGAATATGTCTTGTATTTTATTTTAAACATCTCTTAAAATATGAATATATTACTAATCTGAGAAATGCTAAGTATTTAACTTGCCACCTAAAATTTGAGGCTTCTAAAGAGTTAAAAGTTCAAATTAAGTTGGGAGAAATTATCTAATCTAATAAGAGTAATATGCAAAATAACCATCACTCCGAGACACCTAAGTCACACCTACCAGCCAATCAGAGTGACTATATGCAAATTAACCCAGTCAAGATGGCGGTTAATTTGTATACACAGGCACAGAGCGAAGACTGAAGACAGCCTAAGAGGAAGCCAAGTGCTGCAGAAGGGAGCAAAGCAGCCCAGAAGGGACAGATCGAGGCAGTGGAGATGGGAGGGAGCCGAGGCAGCAGAGACCGGAGGGAGCGAGGCAGCAGAGAGGGGAGGAGATGGGAGGAAGCGAGGCAGCAGAGACTATGGAGATGGGAGGGAGCAAAGTGGCAGAGAAGGGAGGGAGCTGAGGCAGCTTCACTCCCTTCTCTGCTTTGCTCTGGCTCAGGAAGCCCTATTCTTGCAGGAATAGGCTGAGGAAGCCCTATTCTTGCAGGAATCTTCCTGCAATGGGCTTCTAGTATGGTTATAACAGAATGCATGACATATGAAAATTCAGTTTTGAGGAAAACAATTCTTGCGTTTTCTCTGAAAAAATTAATAGTTCAAAATAGTCTTTCTGTGTATGTGTATCTGTGTACTACATGTGGTAAAATTTCAACCTAGGATATAATATTTTATTGGCCTGATTAAAAAAAGAGGATTAATTTTATAGTCTAAACCAAAATTTTAATATTAAAACTGGCTTAAATTTAATTGATGTCTTTTAGAATAATTACAAAAAGTGTGTAATATAATATTTGGGTTATGTATATTTGATAGTCTTTCCAAGTTAAATTTAAAGACTTTAACGGAGAGATAGCTTTGAGACATTTCAAGGGCCTTGGAATGATTCAAGGTTTTATTCTCCTTTTAAGAAAATGTTTTTTTGAACTAAATTAGGCTGATCTAATATGCTTGAAATCACTTAAGAAGCTTTGTCAAATAAAAATTAATAAATGTGTTCTATTTATATACATGTATTTTAAATGTTATAGAGGTTTCAGCCTCTAAGCTTAGCAGGACAAGGTTGCTAAATACTTCTTAAGCAAAACCAGAATATTCAGCAGCGGACTTTTAAGACAGGAGCATATATAATGCCTCAAACCCTCACCCAGCCAGCTCTTCAGATTAGTTGGGGGGTTGGGTGGCATCTATACTTCATGGGTCAAACATATAAGTTTGCTTACTTTGCTTTTTCAATAAGGGTGCCTACTTTAATTACCTAATAAGTTAGCTTTTCACAATATAAACAAGGTCTCATATAAACTCATTTATATGAGAAGCCAATATTTTATGAGCAATTGGTTCTAGTAAAGTCCAAATTAAATTTGCATATATATGCAAATGAGCACTAGCCAAAAAATGCTGTTCAGAAATAAATTTAAGCTTAAAAAGGACAAAAGTGGAAAAAAATATCTTCCACCACTTCTTATAAAACAAACTAAGAATTATTATTCAAGCATTAAATCTCACCATTAATGAGACACCATAAGTTAAAAGAAAGTTACTTTCACTTGAGATGTATTCATTACAATATTGGCCAGCATGTCTTTCTCCTTCCTGCTTTTCTGGAAGGCAACCAAGTTGGTTGCTCTGTTTAAAAATAAAAGTCTTTAATGCAATGACTTACGGCAAGCCCACAGGAAAAGTAGACTTTAGCAATGTTTACCCAATTAGAAAAGAAAATCCCTAAATAGGGCCTAAAAATTGCTCTGGAAAAGGTGCAGAAAGAAATGCCAGTCAAATATCTAGGAACCATAATTGAATATGAATATCAAAAAATAAAATACAAAAAAATTGCCTTAATATTCTGAATGACTTTCTGAAATTCTTAGGGGACATTAATTGGTTGAAACATTATCTAAAAATCTCTACAGGAGAATTAAAAATTTATTCTATTTTTAATCAATTAAAAATTTATTCAGGATACTTAGGGAATCCTGAGAAAGCTTTTATTAAGTGTATGCAGGGACCTACGGAATTTTCTGATTTCGTAGCTCACCTCACTCAAGCAGTGAGATGGCAAATACAGCATGAAACAGCAATTTGCAACCATCTAGAAAATCTAGATGCCAAGTGGTTTGGGGTCATCTATTAAATCCTATCTTCCCTAAATCAAGAACACTTAAAAGTAAATTACTTGCATTTTGTCTCCCTATACAGAGGGTAAATAGCTTATGTCAGTGTACTGAGGAAGACTGATAGCAGAAATCCAATTAGTGTCATTTTCTGTCCATACCCAAGGACAAATGAAGTTAGAAAATAAACCTTGTTTATTTCAAACTTATTTGAATTAGCAAATTGAAATAAATATTCAGGAGAACTTAGTTGTCACCTAATAAACAAATTACTACAGTTTTTATATTACACCCCTATTGTCATACCAAAAAATACTAGACAGGAACCTATTTCTGGAGCATTAACTATTTTTTTCTGATACTTCATCTAATGGCAAAGTGGCTTATCATGCAATTGATTCAGATCAAGTCATCCAGACTAGTCACACTTCTGTGCAAAGAATTGAATTAGAAGTTATCCAGGCTGCACTGGAGAATTTCCAAAAGCCTCTTAATATTATTTCTGATTCTGCCTATGCTGCTGCTGTGGTAAACAGAATTGGAACTACTGGATTAAAATGGCTCAGTGACCAAAGTCTATTTATGCTATTTAAACAGGTATAGCAAATTGTACAGCAAAGACAATTATAAAATATCCCTTTTATATTACTCACTAGAGGCCCAATGCACAAAAATTTGTGCACTAGGCGGGGGAGGGGGGTCCCTCAGCCCGGCCCGGCCCCTCTCACAGTCTGGGACACCTTGGGGGATGTCCACCTGCTGGCTGAGGCCTGCTCCCTGGGCGATCAGGCCTAAGCTGGCAGTCAGACATCCCTCTGGCAGCCCAGGAGCTCTCGGGGGATGTCCACTTGCCAGCGGGTGCAGGCCTAAGCTGCAGTCAGACATTCTTAGCACTGCTGAGGAGGCAGGAGAGGCTCCCACCACCACTGCTGTACTGGCAGCCGTCAGTCTGGCTTGTGGCTGAACAGAACTCCCCCTGAGGGAGTGCACTGACCACCAGGGGGCAGCTGCTGCATTGAGCGTCTGCCCCCTGGTGGTCAGTGTGTGTCATAGTCACCAGTCATTCCCAGTGGATCTGCTGTTAGGGTCAATCTGCATATTACATAGGATATTAGAGCTCATACCACCCTGCCTGATCCTTTAATGAAAGGAAATGCATATGCAGATCAGTTAGTTGCTTTATTACAACAGGCCACAGAATCTCATCAGCTTTTACATAAGCCTGCCAAAATGTTATCTAAACAATTTTCAATCACTTGATAACAGGCAAAACAGATTATCAAGGAATGTCCCACTTGTTTGTTACATCTACTTCAAGGGCCTAATACAGGAATTAACCCTGGAGGACTGATAAGGGACCATATCTGGCAAATGGATGTAACACATTATATTCCTTTTAGATGCCTTGGGGCATTGCATGTCTTTGTAAATACCTTTTCAAAGGTCCTATGGGTCACCGCATCTACAGGAGAAATGGTGGAATAGGTCATTAATCATTGCCTAGCTGCTTTTGCCGTCATGGGAATTCCAAAATTTATTAAAACTGATAATGGACCTGCATACACAAGGTCATTTCAAACAATTCTATAAAATATGGAAAATTCAGCACATTACAGGAATAGCATACTATTCCCAAGGACAAGCAATTATAGAACGCCAACATCAGTGGCTAAATCACAACTTGAAAAACAAAAATGGGGAATAGTAATGCTGGAGAAATCTCTTGTAGGTAGACTACATCAAGCCTTAATTACCTTAAGTATTTTTACTTGTAATGCTGATAGCAAGACACCAATGGAATTACACTTGTGTCATAATAAGCCAAAGGAAAAATGTTTGAACAAATGGAAGGATCCTGAGTTTGGTTTATGGAAAGGACCCAACCCTTTATTAACTTTTGGTCAAGAGTATGCTTGTGTATTTCCAGAAAACTCCTCCAAGCCCATGTGGATTCCTACAAGGAACAATGAGCTCCAACATGGAGCCGCAGAAGGAAATGACCAAACTAACGAGGACCTTACACCTGGAGCCTCAACCTATACCTGTGGCCCCAGGCAGATGACTACCCTAGCCACAGATAGCAGTAGCCTCAAGCAACACACTGAAGGAATGGAAGGAGTATAAGACAGATGACAAATAGTCTGGAGATGACCTGGGAGATGTCTGCAGATGCAGAATGAAGAGTCTTGGAAGGACTTCAGCCCTACAGACAGTATACACTTTTTAAGAGTTATTGAGAAAACAAAAAGGGGGAGATGTGGGAAGCCACTGCATGCCAACACTGTCATGAACCTGCACCAAGGAACGAGGGAGACCAATGGACCTTGAGCGTTAGCAGAGCTTACACTAGGCACCAACTGTTTGTGTTGAGACTGCAGTGGCTCAAAGCAATTTCCTGACCTGATAGCCTCCAAGTAAATGTTTACTGGACCTTACTGATCTTTACTGATCTTTGAGACTGTCTGCTACGTGTCTGCCTGAGGATAAGATGTGTATCTAAAACTGAATAAAAGCAGACTAGGCCAGGAATCTGTGTGTCTCTTCAAAAAAGAGGCTCCATCTGGCCCCCATCCCTTAATAATTCATATTTTGTCTAGAATTTTAATTTGTGTGTCAGCTCCTCCTTCAGATCTTGAACCTCGCTGTGCAGGTCACATCAGTAACCCAAAAATCTGTATACACACTTTAACAGCTGGTAGCTCAACTGATTTTTCTCTTTTCAGCCAGAATAAGCTTTGAACAAAGGAATACATGCTAAAATGCTACTGGAAGTTCGAAAACACAGTTGAAGTACCAGCACTACCTTTATATTTATTCGAAGTATGTGTACATTTTAATAGCTGATAACTCACTTAATTTTCACTTTTTAGGTTTGACTTTTTTGAAATAATGGGTGAATCCAGATTAAGATTTGAACAAAGAAAATGTATCCACTAGACTTTTGGGAGGGGGGGGTACATAAAAGATAAAGTTTATGGTACAAAACAGCGGACAAATTGAGGGTGCACAAATACCAAACAAAATGCTTTGTGATGTTCGCTTGACATTATCAGCAGCACTTGGACCAGAATAGTCAAAGTTTGAAAACAGGCATTAACAAAAAAAAAAATATTCATTTCTGTAGATTCTTTTAAATTTTGAAAATCAACAGTATTATTAATAAATACTGACTTTGTAATCAAAGTTTGTATACATTTTACGGGGACATCCTATATTTACCAATGATACATCTTATAAGGTGTTAATTTCCAAAATATATAAAGAACGTATTATACTACTCAACAAAAGGAAGACTAACAATCCAATTAAAAAATGGGCAAAGAACCTAAGTAGACACTTCTCCAAAGAGGACACACCGATGGCCAATAGACATATGAAAAAATGCTCAACATCATTAATCATCAGAAATGTAAATTAAAACCACAATGAGATATCACCTCATGCCTGTCTGAATGGTTATCCTATATAATAAAAGCCTAATATGCTAAGTATCCAGTCGACCAGTCAGCCGTTCAAACAATCAAAGCCTGATATGCTAATGATATGCTAATGATGCTCAAACGCTCACTATGACATGCACTGACCACCAGGGGGCAGACAGTCGACCAGTCGCTATGACGTGCACTGACCACCAACAATGAAATAGTAGCCTTAAATAACATATTAAAATTTGATATTTTCAGAGCATTTCAACTGAAAGCCACAGGATATGAATCCCTTTTAGGTGAACATGAAATATTTTTCAGAAAAAAACACGTTAAGCAACAAAGTAAGTTTTAGTAAGTTTAAGAAGACAAATTATATCAAGTATCTTCTTTGATCACCATGGTGTGAAACCAAAACTCAATTATAAGAAAAAAATACAAACGTAAAAAACACACAAAGATGCTAAATAACATGTTACTAAACAATTAATGGGTTAGTAATGAGATCAAAACAGAAATGAAAAGATAACTTGAGACAAATAAAAATGAAAACACAGCTCAAAATGTATGTGATAAGTGAAAGCAGTCCTAAGAGGCAAATTCATAGCATACAAGACTACTTCAAGAAATAAGAATAATCTCAAATAAACAATTTAAATGTACACCTAAAGGAACTTGAGAAAGAACAAAAAGAACCCAAAGTGAATACAAGGAAGGAAATAATAAAGGCCAAAGCAGAAATAAACAAAACAGAGTTTAAAAAAATTCAAAAGATCACTGAAAACAAGAGTTGGTTCTTTGAAAAGATAAACAACAGTAATAAACCTTTAACCAATAAACCTTCATCATGAAAAAGAGATAAGAGTGCCATATTTTCAGGCGTATAAGACGACTTTTTAACCCAGGAAACTCTTCTCAAAAGTCGGGGGTCGTCTTATACGCCAGGTGTCATCTTAGAGGACGCATGCTGAAACTTCTGAGCTGGATTGGAAAATCTGCGGTCCCCGCATACGGTGGAGGGAGCTCAAAAACGGCCGCACTCCATTCATTTCAATGGAGCCGGACGGAGACCACAAGTGTCTCTGGTCGGCTCCTTTTTGTGCTGCATACGGTCTCCATCCGGCTTCATTGAAATGAATGGAGTGCAGCCGGGTGCTGGCCACATATAGCGGGGATGCGGCCATGGCCGTTTTTGAGCTCCCCCCACCATATGTGGCAACCGTATGAAAGCAGCAAGGGCAGCGCTATACAAGTACGGTAGAAGAAAATCCACTCACCAGGATTCGTGGAAAGAAGTGACTTAACGGGTCCCGATGACAAGGTGAGGGGGCGCCTCACCGGGAAGGTGTAAGTGAAGGGCGGAGCAAGCTGCAGGCGTCTGGGATGCCCGGAGTATGGAAAAAAGAGACAGAGCGGCACTGTGCCCAGAAAAACACGCCTCATTCACCCGTCTGGCCTGCCTTGTATCCTATTACCCTACCTCCTTCTCTGCCTCTCAGATCTCGCTCCTGAGGTCTGCAGTGAAGCGGCCCAGGTGTGCATGTGCGAGATCTGAGAAGCAGAGAAGGAGGTATGGTAATACAATTCAAGGGCAGGCCAGACGGGTGAAAGAGGTGTGTTCGCGCTACCGCTCTGATAGTCTTGGAGACAGGGAGGGCTGGGCAGGCAGAGAGAGCTGACCACTCCAAGCAGGCTTTGTATACAACAACCAGCCAATCACCAGTAAGGTACATGGTGAATGAACATCACCAAAACGGTTATGTAGTGACATGAAATAAAATACGTTTGTTTGCACTTCAGTGGGCCAAATCTAACCCAGATCACAGCAACAGATTTAAGGCCACTGTATCCTGGTGTACTAGATCCATGGGAAGGCATAATATGGTACTGAGGCAAAACACGAAAATCGCCCCAAAATTACCTGCGGATCTTGATAGACAAGTAAATAGTTTCCATTGATACGTAATTCAACAGCGCACTAAACATGGCTATGCGTTAAGTAGTATTGGAAATATGGATGAAACTCCAATAAATTTTGATATGGTTGGAAATAAAACTGACCATCAAAAAGGTGAAAAAACAATTTTAATTAAAACAACAGGACATGAGAAGTCCAGCTTTACAGTGGTACTAGGATGCACAGCTGATGGCACCAAACTGAGACCAATGATTAATTTTTAAAATAAAAACAATGCCGAAACTCAAGTTCCCTGTTAGTTGTTTTGTACATGTGAATGAAAAAGGCTGAATGGATGAAGAAGGGGTAAAACTATGGCTTGATAATGTATGGAGCAGGCGACCAGGTGGACTTATTCAAAAACATAGTCTACTGGTGTGGGATATGTTCAGGACTCATTTAACTCCCAGCACCAAGCAAAGGCTTGCAAGACTAAACACAGATGCGGCAGTTATTCCTGCAGGATTGACATCATTGGTACAGCCACTGGATGTGTGCCTAAACAAGCCATTTAAAGATCGCATTCGAGAACAGTGGAATGAATGGATGGTTAGCGGCGAAAAGTCATTCACAAAAGGAGGAAACACGCGTGCTCCACAGTTGGATGTTTTGTGCAAGTTTGTCATAAAAGCCTGGAATGATATTGATGCAGAAACCGTAATCAAGTCTTTTAAGAAGTGTGGCATATCAAATTCATTAGATGGTATGGAGGACGACTACTTGTGGCAAGATGAAGAGGAAGCCGAAGCTGAGACCACACCATCTGATACGGAATTCGATCCATATGATGACTGCCTTACAAATGTCTCACAAGATGTCACTGATGTAGTACTTATGATATCAGATGACAAACAGGAGGAGTTTGAAGGCTTAATTTTAAAGGGAAACTGTCACACCAGCAAAACCTGTAAAAATACCATAGCTTGCAGTTATGATGGGTGTTGCTAACTCGCCAGGGACTTGCCCAGCACTTGCTCCCTCTCTATTGTTTGATATCTTCCTCCTATCATCATCAGTTCCAGTTTGGTTGACAGCTTAGAAAATAAACAGCATGGCAGCTCCCATGGGTTTATTGTCTTATCCTTCCTTTCAGCTTTAGAGTGAATTAGGAAAAGTTTAATCCACTTGCACTGTTTTATGTTTACATGTTTGATGACAAAAACCCTTATGTTTATAAGTGATAGTTTTCCTGCTAAGTACCTGCATGTCATAAGCATTTGAATTAAAATTACCATATTGAAATCAAATCTGATGGTTTTTTAATTTTTATCTGGTGTGCACTGGAAGAGGGGTCATCTTATACAGCGAGTATATCCCAAACTCTGTATTTTAACTGGAAAAGTTGGAGGTCATCTTATACGCCGGGAAATACGGTACCAAAATAAATAAAATCAGAAGTGAGAGAGAACTAACAACTGACTTCTGCTCTTAATAATATGTATTTTTTTCTGCTATATCTCCTTGGGAAACAAAAGAAAAAAACAAAAAGGACTACATCAAACTAAAAAACATTTTGCATAGGAAAGGAAACCATCAACAACACAAAAAGACAACCTATTGACTAGAATAAGGTATTTGCCTATGATACAATAAAAGGTTAATATCCAAAATTTATAAAGAACTCATTCAACTCAACATCAAAAAAACAATTCAATTAAAAAGTGGGCAGGGGACCTGAAAAAACATTTCTCCAAAGAGACAATACAGGTGACCAATAGACATAAAAAGATGCTCAATGACACTAATCATTAGAAAAATGAAAATTAAAAATGCAATGAGATATCATCTCATACCTGTCAGAAAGGCTATCATAAATAAATCAACAAACAAAAGTAGTTGTTCAGGATGTGGAGAAAAGAGACATGTCCTATTAGGCCCGTGGGATCCCTGCAAAATACTAATGTTGCAGCCTTTTGCAGGTTTTCTTATTATCTGGCACCCATAGATTTTACTAAGGCATCTTGGGTAGTCACTTTCCCTCCTTGGAGCACACTCACAACTTTCCTTCTTCTTAGGCATGCATCTCCTAAAATCTAAGTGTTCCCACGAGACTTGCAACCCAGAGAGCAATGGGCAGCGCCAGCTCATCCTGGGCTAACCTCAACTTATTTCAAGGACCCCATTTCTCTTACTTTCCAGTGAAATAAAGCAGCACCACTATGTAGGATCATTTCTTTCCTATAACATTTCTAGAGAACCAAAGTAGCCCTGTAGCTTCTTCTATCCTATCCTTGTTTCACTATCGCCAGCTTTAATAAATGTACTTTAAAAAAATCTTGGGTAACAACAACAAAAACACACACACACACACACAAAAAAAAAATGATGCTGGGACAACTAGATATCTACATGTAGAAGAATGAATTTGGACCCATATCTTACACCATATACAAAAAGTAATTCAAAATAGAGCAAAGACCTAAATGTAAGAACTCTGAGAAGGAAATAGGTGAAAATTGACATAACCAATTTTCTAAAAATATGACATCATAAAGCACAGTATTCAAAGAAAAAAAAAGGGAAATTGCACTTCATTAAAATTAAAAGTTTTTGAGGGTGGGTGGAGGTAAAAGAGGGCCAATGGGTATAAATGGTGACAGAAAGAGACTTTACTTTGTTGAAGGACACAATGTAGCATACAGATATGTTATTGAGTTGCACACTTGCAACCTATATAGTTTTATTAGCCAATGTCACCCCAATAAATTCAATTAAAAAATTTAAAGCTTTTGTGTGTCAAAGGGCACTTACCAAGTGAATAGACACTATCTAGTGAAAAGACACCACACAGAATGTGAAACATTTTTGCAAATCATATACAGAATAAGGGTCTAGTAGCCATATCATATAAAGAACTCCTACAATCCTATATAATAAAAGCCAAATATGCAAATTGTCCCCTTGATCAGGAGTTCACCCGCTCACTATGATGTGTGCTGACCGCCAAGGGGTGGCGTGGAACAAGGCAGGTGTCTGCAATAAGGCACTGGCAGCAGGCAACAGTGGAGGCGATGCCAGCTCCAATGGGCCCTGATGAAAGCAGAACCGTGGTGGGAGGTGAGGCAGATGAGCAGGCAGCACCAGGCCAAGGCAGGTGTGATCGGGGCCCAACTGCCCTGCACGTGGTGGTAACCCAATCGCCCTCCTGATTGTCCTGCAGACGGAGACCAGCAGCAGTTGGGGGGGGGGGACGCACCTGGCTCCCAGGCACTGAGGGAACCAAGTGGGGGCACGATGACTCAGGCAAAAGGGACCGCAGGTCCCAGGTCCTGCCAAGGTCCCAGAGGTCAGCAGGGATCTGCCCTTCCATGTCAGACACTCATGCTTCGATCACTGGGCAGGTCTAGGGACTGCACCCATGCACACATTTCATGCACTGGGCCTCTAATTAAAGGATAAAAGACAAATAATATAATTTATAAATGAACAACAAGAGGATCCAAGATGGTGGCCGACAGGATGGCAGGCTGCAAGACAGTGTAAGAGAACTAAAGGAGAGTGCATGGACGTGCAGAGAGTGTCTGTATTTGTGAATGAGGGACAGCTATATTCAACAGGATTGTTGGGGACTGGCAGACAGGCTTCCATGGTCGGGAAGCCTTTACTACTGCTAAAATCTCTCCCATAACAGCCGGCTCTGCCGCAGAGACCGTATCATCTTAAAAGGAAGAGCAGCTGTGATTGGAAGCCCAGTCTTACCTCCAACTGGGGAGACCTCAGATACCTCCTGGGACCCTACAACCACAACGCCCAGGGACCAGCTGCCTCAGCTGCAAAACCATAAACACTAAGACTCCAGTCTCCCTGGCCACAAGTGCTTAAAAGTTTCAAAAGGGGGAGACAAGGTGGTGGCCAAATATGCAGACAGGTCCTGTGCCTTCCCATAGAGCAGATAGAAGGAACAGCTAAATAGAATAACATCCATATGGAATTGGCAAATTAAACACAGCTGGTGAGGCAATCCATGGACAGAAAAGTCAGCAATCTCCTAGAGAGAGACAGCACAGGAGAGAGAGAGGTACATAACCAGACATCCTGAGAAGAGCAAACATGGGGAGACAACACACAGCCCCCATATGAAAGAAAAGGAGAAATCACTGGAAAAGTAAAGGGAATGGAAGCAAGCAATATGTCAGAGAAAGAATTCAGAGCAATGGTCATAAGGATGCTGAAAAGGATGGAAGAACAATTCAACAATATGTGTAAGAACCAAGAGGAAATGAAGAAGAACCAAGAAGAAATAAAGAATTACATCACTGCAATAAAGAACAAAATAGAAAGAATCAACAGTAGACTAGAAGTGAAGGACAACATCAGTGAGTTAGAAGACAGGGTAGGAAAAAATACCCAAGCAGAGCAGCAACTGGGAAAAAAAAATTAAAAAACAGGAGGACAGCCTAAGGGAACTTTGGGAAAATATGAAACAAAACAACATCTGCATAATAGGGGGGACATAAGGAGAGGAAGCTGAACAAGGATTAGAAAACCTATTTGAAAAAATAATGACTAAAATCTTCCCTGATATTGGGAAGAAAAAGCTCACACAAGTCCAAGAAAACCACAGTGTCCCAATCAAGATGAACCCAAAAAAGCCAACAAGACACATCATAATTAAACTGGCAAACACCAACGACAAAATAAGAATCCTAAAGGCTGCCAGAGAGAGACAGAAAGTTACCTACAAGGAATCTCCAATCAGACTATTCACTGATTTCTCAACAGAAACACATTGGGCCAGAAGGGAATGGAATAAAATATAAAAAGTCATGCAAAGGAAGGGTCTGATCCAAGAATACTGTACCCAGCAAGGCTATCAATGAAAGTTGAGGTGAAATCTAGAGCTTCATAAACAAAACAAAACAAAACAAAACAAAACAAAACAAAACAAAACAAAACGAATTTATTACCACCAAGCCAGCAATGCAAGAAATGCTAAAGGGTCTGTTGTAAAAAAGAAAAAAAAAAAAAAAAAGAAAGAAAAGGAAAGAGAGGAGAAACAAGATGGCGGCATAGGGTAGACACCGCATATGCAGCTGTGAACAACTATTTCAGAAAAACTGCGAAAAGAACACACGGACACCACACGCACCCACAGGACGGCTGGCTGAGTGAAAATCCTACAACCAGAGAAGAGTCTGAGACTCAGAGCAGCAGCAGAAGCAAAGTACAGAGGTACGGAGGCGC
>PVJC01013058.1:0-38707 GCA_004026665.1 Murina feae
AGAGCGAAAGGGAGAAGGAAAGAGAGAAACCTTGATATGAGAGTGAAACACCCATCGACTGCCTCCTACATGTGCCCTACCAGGGATCGAGCTGGCAACCAGGACATGCGCCCTGACTGGGAATTGAGCTGGCAACCTTTTGGCATATTGGACAATGCCCAACCTGCCAGTTCCCAACTCATTCTTATTTGATGTACTTCAGTGGCTTTGCAACCTAGAGAAGCAGTTTCTTCAAGTATCTACCAGCACATTGGTGAAGGATATGAAGACTTTATTTAAAGGTTGCATAACTGAGTCTCAATTACTATGATGCTTCTAGTCTTATGAAACCCTGTCCAGTGGAAAGAAAATTGGACTCCGCATTAGGAGACCCATGTTTCACTCCCAATTTCTCTTTCATTTTCTGTGTGATGTCTAGTAACTTAACTTTTCTGATCCTGCTAAATTCTCTGGGGCACAGGGATAATAACAATAACAAAGGAAAACAAAGTTTTCAGAAATTGAAAATTTTTGACTTCTTAGGATTGTCCCAAGGCATAAGTAAATTAATCTATATAATCCTCCTGAATTATACTCAATTACTGCTTATTTTTTTTCTCATCCTTCTTTTTTTCATTGATCTGATCAATCAGAAGGTGAAAAGTACTTTTAAAAATTAATTAGAAGATTAAGCATATTAAATGAAGCTTGGGGATATTTTAGCATATTAGAGGTATTATTTACTATGCTCCATAGCATCCTCTCTATTCCTTTGAACACACAACATGTGTTCAACACCAGAAGAGCAATACAGATTATGTGTCAGACTACTCATAGACTCTTTGGTTTGAAAACTGTGGGTTAAGCTATGTTTTCTTAGCTGTCAGAGCATGATAGAAGAAGTCATTTGCATAACAAATATAAAATACCAAACCCAAAGTATGGGTAACTTCTTTAAGACCCATGCCTTTGTCACTTGCTCATTTGTGTGCTTATTGAGAACCTCCTCTATGTCTAAACCTCTGACGGTGGGAAGATGACTCTCAGATCATGGCTTTTTCTGCTACGGAGATCACTCTACAGCTTAGGTAGAACATCTCCAGGTGAATATCTCCAGCTGTGACTGATCTATGCTGGGTAGAGTGAAAGAGCCGAAAGAACCCTAATAAGGAAATTCTGCATGCTCAGAATAGTGACAAGAGTGTGGGTCAGCAAAAGCCCCTAAAAGTAACTATTTAAGAGGTGAGACTCAATTGGTAATTGACTACAATGGTCCCTAACTTTCAATCCAGCATCTCTGTTCTCTCAAAGGCCAAACCAGACTTCCCAGTCCATCCAGTAGAGCCCGGAGGATGGGGCGGGGAGGGCAGGCACACTTCTGCTCCTGTCTGTTCACTGCCTCAGTCTCCTCTCTCCCCTTCTCAGAACACCACATTGCATAGTGACATCTAGATATATAGTAAGAGAAACTGGCTTGCCCAGCAAGGACTATACAGTGAGAGATAATTTTAAAATATTACAAAAGCATGTAAATTTAACAGAGGGTTCTTATGTGTGTGATTTCAGAGCACTTTGAAAGATTACTCTTTTAGCACTACAAAGGAACCCAGCTCACATCTGCATCTTGTTCATATTTCAGATAATCAACCTGTAGACAAGATACTAACTCATTGTTTTAGGCTTTAGACCCTAGAACAATAGATGCGAATAGGATCCTATTATATAGAAATATATCTTTTTCCTCAGCAATGATAGGAATGCCATATAAAATGTATACCTCCCCCAATTAGGATAGCACTAAACATTTGAATCCATTTCATGCTAAAGATTTTTCCCAATATGCAATTTGTAATGCTTACAAACCAGGACAGATGAAAACACAGCCCAAAGGTTGTAACTATAACTACAGCCTCTCAGTAATAACTTTTCAAAAGAGAAATATCTAGAAAAGACAAATGTTGAGACAGGTAGAGCTCTGAAACATGTATACTTTAAATCTGTAATCACTTTGATCAGTGGTGTTTGTGAAGTGAAGGCTTTCCCCAGAAAGTCATGGAGGCTGGTTTTGTCCTGCAATTGATTTCTTAAGAGCCTGGAATAAATTTTAATTTTAATGACTTTATTGGTATGACAGGGCAGATGTGCTGGGGAAACTTAATATAACTGAATACCTGCTAAAGGATAGGTTTCGGGGCATCTCTCCTTTTGCTATCTTCTCTGTCCAAATCTGACTGTGTAACAGATGGCTAAGGCCAAGGTTAACACTTTCTCCGTACTTCCTTGCCCTATTCTCTAATTTTCTCCCATAAGTGGTGTTTGGAAAAGGGAGCGATTAAAACAACAACAACAAAAACAAAAATGCTACTTTTAAA
Organism: Murina feae; assembly: GCA_004026665.1. Taxonomy (NCBI): domain Eukaryota; kingdom Metazoa; phylum Chordata; class Mammalia; order Chiroptera; family Vespertilionidae; genus Murina; species Murina feae. The sequence continues at coordinate 2,352 of PVJC01013058.1, forward strand.
TGTCTCCAGTCCTTGGATTTTAGCCAAATATGTTTCTATATTGTGGTCAGTAAGCCTGAAAAGGATAAATCTGCAGAGTTTGTGAATTGGCCTTTTAGAAAAACAATCTAGGATATTTGTGAAATGTTCCTTGTCTGGAACAGCAAGTACAAATATTTCTATATTTATGACCATTGCCCATTTGAGAACCTTTAACAGTCATGCCAGGAATGGGACTTGTGATGGTGCAGAACAAAAAAACAAACTATTCAGAAATACATACCATTCATGTAAAGGGTGTCCGTAAGTGAATGAAAACATATGCGAAAACATATAATGCCATCAATGACATCTCCAATTTGCAAAAAAATAATAATAATAATATAAAATAATGTTAACATATCTTTGCTAATATCAGCAATCTAATACTATTAATACATCAAGCATGCCTCACAGATACTGTCGGATTGGTTCTAACCACTGTAATAAAGCGAGTTGTAATCATTTTGCTGGTGGAGGGTCTTGCCTTCAATTTGTGAAAAATGCTAAACTTGTGAAGTGCAATAAAGCCAAAACACAATAAAATAAGGTAATGTCTTTTTTCACCTATATTTTTAGACTTTATGGACACCTTGCACAATATTATTGCAAATTTATTTTTAATGTGTGCATACTAGTATATGTGTGCATATATTTAAAACACAAGAAAAAATATACATTAAAAATTTAACAGTGTTTTTCTCTTTGAGGTAAGGTTATGTACCACAGGGGGAGTGCTGCTCAGCCAGAAGCTGGCTCATGGCTGGCCAGTGCAGTGGTGGTGGCAGGAGCCTCTCCTGCCTCTGCAGCAGCGCTAAGAATGTCCAACTAATGGCTTAGGCTCCCGGGCTTCAGAGGATGTCTGACTGCCAGCTTAGGCCTGATCATCTGGGGAGTGGGCCTAAGCTGTCAGTCGAACATCCCCAAAGGGGTCCAGACTGTGAGAGGACCCAGGCCAGGCTGAGGGACACCCTCCCCCTGCCCCCAGTGCACAAATTTTCATGCACCAGGCCTCTAGTATATTCTATAATAATCCCATGTAATCATTTCCTCCCTCAGACAAAGATCCTAGGGAAAGAACAGAATGTGATAGAGTCCTTCCCTCATCTGATTTCTTTCATTTGTTTTTCTCCCCATATCACCAAAAGCATTCTGAAAACACAACTAACATTTTGTAATGTTTGTGAACTCACAAATCATGCAAAATGCGCTCTTGAAAGGCTAGTGGGAGAAAGTAGCAAATGCTTTCCCCATAAGGAAGGGCACATGTTCCCATACACCTGCTCTTCTCTTATGGAATATTCCTAATGCATAGGTGTCCAAACACATTTGAGGCAAATGTACCTGTGCTAGGTATTTTTAAGTATGGAAGTGCTTTTCATTCATGTGGTAACAGAAACAAATTATCAGTTAGATTTATGAGGATTAGTAGAAGAGAATATCCCAGTGCTAGTCAACAACCAATTCTGAGAGAGCTTTTGTGTAACCCAAGTGTTGTGAGTATGGAATTATTACCATAGCCTACTACAGCACAGGATTCCGAGTTCCCTGTGATAACATAGATTGAATTATGCAAATGAATTATTTTGGAAAGGGCTTTATTATGAAACTGAATGTGTCCAGTCATTTTTAACTGAGACCTCTTACAGATTGTTTTCTCTGCCACAGTTCCTTTGACCTTATAAAACTTCTCATATGTTCAACCTGCACATATGAAACTCATGAGATGAAAGCCCAGTACTGCCAAGGTAGCAAGTGCTTTCCCCATAAAGAAAAGTATGTGTTCCCATACAGCTTGAAGACAGAACATCATTTTGCTTTTCTCTTATGGAATATTTCTAATGCGTAGGTGTCCAAACACATTTGAAGCACATTTTTATTTTTATTTTTTTTAATTTTGGAGAGGAAGGGAGAAGGAGAGAGGAATAGAAACATCAATGATGAGAATCATCATTCAGCTGCCTCCTGAGTGCCCTGCACTGGGGATCAAGCCTGCAACCCAGCCATGTGCCCTGACTGGGAATCCAACTGTGACCTTCTGGTTTATAGGTTGACACTCAACCACTGAGCCATGCTGGCAAGGCTTGAGGCATTTGAAAGCTGTTTGAGGACAAAAACGAAAATATGTAGGGAATCGAATGATTCTGTTTTTTTCATAAAGGGCTGGCCATCCCACTGCTGACTTTACTACATCTCAAAGACATGCATTTCTCTTGCTGTTGTAAGGAAAGTGTTTTAATTCTGTAGACACTGGCACTAGCAGATGCAGATCTAACCTCAAGCAAAAAATAATTATGACCTTGTAGAAAACACCCCATCTGAATGATAAGAGTTCCACAGAGCACTTTGGTTGGAATGACACTGTCACCAGCTATCTCAGTACATTTTTTAATAAAAATTCTCCCACCTGGATCTATCCATGCTCTACAATTTAGAGCTGAGATTAATTCTCCAAGACACATTATGGTTCAGTATTAACACTTGAAATCATCTTATAACTGCTTGCTTTCATATTTGGCATGACTATTGTACCACCTCAGAAATGTCTTCTATTGACCTTTAGATTAAAGATATGTTGGATTATCATGATTGACACTTTTAAAATGACTCATTCTTGCCAAACACAGCATAACAACTTTTTAACATTTTCTTCTCTTTACAACTGCCTCTACTTTCATTATATGAAACATGGCTGTATTCTACACCACCTCTCATTGCATAACATGCTTTTTTTTTTTTTCATAGTTCAAGAAGATTTACATTTGGAGCTAAATGTTTCAGTGATTGCTCTGTTGGGTTTCATTATACCAGTGTAGTTAATCAAAGCAAGTCTGACCTTGCTCCCATGATTCATTGTATGGTTTTTGAACTTAATCATTTACACAGAATGAATATACACATTATCACCAGGGCTAAATTTCTTTAACAGCCTGCATGACGTGGTACTGTAAATGCCTTTGTCAACTGCTTATTCCTGGGAACTGCAGAGTTGCTAGGGCTTTTGTTAAGACATTTCATTGATGGGCTTTCCATTAGAAAAAGGCAAATAGGAAACCCCTAGGGGGAGCCGCAGAGAGCAGAGGAAATGCTGGTGGACCACTTATCTCCAAGTTGGGCTAACTGGGAATCCTTTCATTTGTACATAATGTTTCCTTTCATGTGTGTGTGGTCTTCACAGTCATAATTAACAAGTAACCTTTCTTCACTCTCATTCCTAATCCCATCATAAATTATTGGCTACTGCCGTCTGGGTAGGGTTTGGCAGATCTGGGATTTTAAGTACAGCCTGAGGGAATTACAGGGTTGTTGTTTTTAAAGTGAAGAAGCTAATTGTGTAAGTATTAACATATGGGAACTAGGTCTAACACCAGTAGTTTCTGTGTCTAAGAAGTCGAGCCCAGTGAAGCTTCCAAGAACACCTTATTCTTCCATGAATTCACATTTAACCAGGAATGGTGGGGTCTGGAAGCCTGCTCCAGGCTCCTGGTGGTCAACTCCCAATTTTTCAGGAATTTTATACACTGGTTGTTAGGCATAGATATTATTAAAAATCAAAAATATATATATATATATATATTTCATTAAATTAAATTTTTAAACAGTAAATACTCATAGCTCATAACTTTCTGAATAGTTTACTACATTTCATTACAAAACAAAATATTTTGCTCCTAACTCTTGAGTAGTGATTTGGCTGTAGGATTCCATTGCAGGTGTTTTCTGACTTCCTTGTACTATTGTCTATGCTCTTGAGGTTGTGTCCAGTGTATGTGTATTGTGGAAAATACTAAATACAGTAGTGCCCCCTTCCCCGGGATTTTGCTTCCCAAGGTAGCAAGTGCTTTCCCCATAAAGATTGCGTGCCGTTCTGAGTATTGTGATGAAATTCCATGCAGTCCTGCTTCATCCCGCCCAGGACGTGAATCATCTCTTTTCTTCAGTGTATCCACACTGTATACACTACCCACCCTCCAATCACTTAGTAGCTGTCTTGTTTACCAGATCAGCTATCAGAGAAAGAGACAGACAGACCACATTCACATAACTTTCATTACAGTACATTGTTATAATTGTTCTATTTTATTGTTATTGTTGATCTTTTATGATATTTAATTTATAAATTAAACTTTATCATTGGTATATATATATACAGGGAAAACATGGAACACGTAGGGTTCAGTGCCACCCAGGGTTTCAGGAGCCCCCTGGGGGACAATGGTGTCTTCCCAACTCCACATTCATGGCCTGCCAGGAGCCATAATGTGAGTATTTACTTCATAGCAATTGCAAACACTGCAAACCAGGACTTGATTTATGTTTTGGACCCCTCCTTGTATAGGAAGGAACTACTATTTTATTTTACCTACTAGAAAACTGAGACTTAGAAAAGTTTAGCACATGATTTGTCTGTAGAATTTCACTGTAGGTGTTTTCTGATTTCCAAATCTGTTCTCCTAAGTTCTGTGTTCTATAGCTCTCTTTCAGTGGGCCTTTTACCTGCCCCTGAGCCTGTATACTCATAAAGACTGCTGGTGCATGTTTGGTATATTCGTTGTATTTCTTGAGTAAGGTGCAACTTAAGTGCGTTTAAGTTAAGTTGCCTTTCTTTTCCCCTGAGAGCCAGTTGTTATGTATTTACCAACACATCACCATCCAGAATTGGAGATTCAATTTAAACAAATCTATCCCCAGAAATAACCAAACTCAGCTACAACAATCCCATCATTTGACTTTAATATCTTCCTTGAATATCTTCCTCACCATCTCCTAACCCCAGAAAACACTGAGAAGTACTCCTGGAAGTAACTATTTACTTTCTGTTTATGAAAAAAGTCCCAATTACTAGAATTTACAAACTGTCAAACTTCTTACCGCTCTCATTCACCATTCTTCGGGACTCGCTATCACTACCACCAACTGTGTTTTCCATCATTAGCCAAAATGCTCCCATTTGATTCAATGTGCAAGCAACACAAAGCCAACCGAATTAAAAAGGAGGAAAGGAGGCAGTTACTCAGATGTGCAAAGAAGCATGAGCCCAAGCCTCAGGCTTCACGGGCTTTGAGAGAATCCGGTATTGAACTACCTGAGTCTGTCCTTTCTCTAAGCCATTCTGATTTGCTTCTCAGGGGGAACACAACCTCTCAATTGGGAACTAAAGGCAACTAAGTTCTACTCAATACTACCTTGCTGATGCAGAATGAGGGAATCGAGTGAAGTGGTATCTGAGAGACTGACTATAAATCTGGTTATAAGGGGCTCGCCCACTTCTGTTTCTCCTTTCCTTAGCATTATTTGTGAGTACACTCACAAAAGAAATACTAAGTCATTCTTCATGTGTATGTATGTTTAAACATCTTACCAGCTGTGTCTGCTATTTAAATTTTGTGTGCAAGTGAGAATGGAATGTGCACGTGTTCTGTGGGTGCAGCTCCACTGATGGTATATTTTATCCCACCCACACCCTCAAAGCTCTTTAAATGATGACCCCAAAACCTGACTTCCTGACACATTTCGGTCTTTCTATTCGTTAATGGTACCGTATGCAGCAAGAATCACCTTCAGCTTTACCGCTCATCCTGGAATTCAGGGCTTTCTCACAACTTTATCTACTATGGCATAAAGAGTAGTTCTTCAAAATTATTAGTCACAGCAAATACTTTCCTCATGCATACCATCATCAACATCTTGGCCTGTTCGGTAACTTCTGATAGAAAGAAGCTGACAAGTTTCTGCCTCACTTCTGACTCAGAGGCCCACAGACAACTCATAAATGGAATTGTTTGGTGTGTTGCAATTAGATATAAATCACACCCTAACTTTCCAAAAAGCTTTGTTACCAAATAGAAAAGAAAAGAAAAATGATGGCAAACCTCTTGAGTTACAAAAAGCATTTATACAAAAGTGATATCAAGGAAAAAAGGTAAAAGAACTCATTTAGTTCAAGTAAAACCTGAAAATTAAAGAACCAAAGACTGCCTATCACAAAATTGTCAGTTGTTGGGATTCTTTTTATTCTCTCATTACAAATGCATGGTAGCAGTTGTTTTCCCTATACATGTATACATTTTCCTCCTCAGCTGGACTAGAGATAAATTCTTTTTCAAAGAGTAGCTGCTCAAAAACACAAGTCCGCTGGCTGACTTCAAAAGCTGTGGGATTCTACAAATGTATCCATTAAACAGATGCTTCCACCTATAAGTTAGTCCTGACAACACTACAATGCAAAGTTAGACCTCACATAGGCTTGGTAATGATACTCTCACCTAGTGTTTAAACCCATATGTCAAAATTCCAATCAGGTAACAGGATGCTGGGAACATAGGTGTTGGGGGGCCTGAAATTTTGACCTTCCAAGCTATGCTATTCCATACTGTTTTATTAAGGAAAACTTCTAGGTAATTTACCTTAGAATTGAACTGGAAGAAAAATAAGCAGTGAATACATGCAGTAAAACTTTAAAGGCAAAAAAATTAACAATGTGCTTTGGTGTAACTCAACTTGGTCGAAGGAGGAATTTCTGTTCTGGAGTTTGCCTTTAGATCATTAGTATGTTCTGTGACTTTGGCCAAGTCTCTTTAACTCACCCACTGTCGTATCTTTTGTGAAAAGGGGAAAATAATACTGTCTTAATCTGTTTGTGCTACCATAAGAAAATACCATATGTAATTTATGTGTTAATGTAAAATACCAAAGTGACATAAACAAAGGAGACTTATTTCTTATGGTTCTGAAAGCTGGAAGTCCAAGATTGGGTGTTGGGAGGACCTGCTTCCTGATTCATAGGTGGCCATCTTTTTGCTATGTCCTCACAGGATGCAAGAGTAAAGGGTCTCTGGAGTCTCTTTTCTAAGGGCACTAATCCCATTCATGAAGTCTCCACCCTCATAACCTAATCATTTCCCAAAGGTCTCACTTCCCAACACCATCACATTGGGGATTAGGTTTCAACAAACAAATTTGGAGAAAGGGGGTTGGCTTTGGTGGGGGGAGGAGCTGGAATAGGCACAAACATTCAGTCTACAGCAAATGCATCACTAGAAGTTTCCCTGGGATTTCAGAAGATGAGAATTCTGGCCTTGATAGCTGCAAGTGCTCGAGGGCTTAGTCTAGGAGCTGCTACACATTTCTGGCACAATGGCAGGGAGAGAAAGAGTCAGGCTGCAGGAGAGAGGCACAGCTGCAGGGAGAAGCTTTCTCAGTACATAGCAGGGTTCTGGCCTCCTGAATCTCTGACACTCAGATTCACTGAATGCAGGGAGGAGGAGGACTATATGTATGTATATATTGATCTGCATGCTGTGGTTTCAAATGTGATTCATTATGTACTATTTCCTCCACCCTAATCCATCTGCTAGGGTTTGCTTCTGCTGTGCAGAAGGAATTTGAAAAAGAAATGCGACTTTAACTGAGAAGAGAGTAACAGCATGACATAGTTAGAACCACCTGCACTAAGAAAGATTCAAGATGGTATTTGTCAAATATTGGAAGATGTGTGTCTGCTAGCTGAGGGATAACGGGATGTTTTCAAAGACTGTTTTAAAGTTCTGTGGCCAAGAGGAAAAAAAAGCTGCATTTGCTTCTCATAATAGTGGTTATCATTTCTCTTGTGAAATGTTTATCTACTGGTGATCTCACTATGGCTTCCTTTGGATTGTCTTCTTGTTTTATTTTCTCTCACTAGCAAAAGCAAACATCTTGCTTCCTGTCTCTTTCTATTATAAGTACGAAGCATGTGCAAAGTTAAAACAAAGGGTGCACATTTCCAAGGAGCTAGATAAGTATAGTCAAGTGGATCCTGGTGGGAATGCCATGGTGTGGGCATTTGGTAACAAAGACTTGTTGATTCTGTAAGAAGTGGAGAAGAAATGGATAAAGGAAAGGGGCTGGGAGAGAAGAGAGAATAAAATAGTCCTTAGGTAGGAGTAAATATCAGCTCAACTTAGAGCTGGTCCACTGTGCTCTGTGTGCACGTCATACTAAATTTCACTTGTTGAAATCTGCTGATCTTCAATCAGGGATAGCAAAATGATATATCATAGCGATCTGGGCATTTAAGTTTTAGTCTACTGATGTGTTTATTATCCACACATATGGAAAGATGTTAACTTCACAAAATTGTATTTTTGAGCTTGACCAGGTATTTATTATACCTGTATATTTTCCTTTATTCTTGAGTCTAAAAGAAAATTTTTATCTTAAATGTAATATAACCATGTTGCAAAAAAATTTATAAAGGAATGAAGGTGAGAATCAGAAAATACCCAAACATAGCCCCATGACCACCTTAAAAATGTTGATGTATGGCCTTTTGCCTTTTTCATTCTTTTTGTTTCCCTTGCATTTTTGCATTATGTTATAATCATTCACATATATGTCATATATTTATATATATAACTTTTGTATATACATATACAAATTTTCTATCCTGTCTTCATAAAATTATATTTTCATCATTCTCATGTTAGTATTTGCTTTATAAATAAAATTTAATGACTGTATGTTATTTCTTAGTGGATTATAATTTATTAAATCTAGCATTAAGTCCGTAGAAAATTAATATATGTTATTTCAATAACTGGGGTCCAAAAATAAACAGATTGGAATACACCTACTTGTGAAATTTAAAGATGTTCTTTTGTAACATCCTCCTATGCTGTTTTCACTCCCAGAGAGGACCTCACTGTACTCATTTCTCAAACTTAATTAAACGTGTAACCAGTTCACTATGGAGCATTGAACAACATTGGTGTTCCCCAGGGCACACTTTGGAAAACAATGGTTAATCATTTCCTATCGTTGGATAGTTAGGTTGTAAGAAATTTTTCACTAAAATAAATAAGACTTCAACATCATATGCAAACAGATTTTTCTACATTTAGGATTATTTTCTGAGCCTAATTTCCAGCAGAAGTAAAAACAAAATAAAACAAGTAGAAATTTTGGTATATTTTTGCTACATATAGCCACACTTGCTTTCCAGTTGCTTCACCAGTGTGTAAAATACCCTTTTGGCAATATAATATCATTGCAAAGCCATTTATGACACGATGGACAGTCACTGCTGCTCTTGGATTTGAGTATGACTGAAAAAGTCAACAAGTATACCATCAGCAATACCTTTCTACACCGCCTTAGGTGAACATACAGTCAGTATCCTGGTGTATGTGCCCTGTGAGACTTCTCGATTTCATGAGCTGCAATGTAAGCTACTTGCTACTGATATCATACACCCAGATTGAAGGCTAAGATTATTTTCTGCTGTTCATAATGAGACTGAAGATGATGGTGTTGTATTGTTGAGATATCAAGAAGGTTGCTGACACGTGGTGTTCATTGGTAAATATTTGCTGAGTGAAAGAATGGTTAAATGTATGAATGCATACCAACAAAGTGTTTCTTTTTAACCAGCCATCCTGGAGTAGTCCTCATTTCACTCATTATCCCCTCACCCTGGGTTTCACCATTGAGCACTTAGCCAGTGCTCAAACCATGGATGCCATAGGGCTTAGATATGGCTGACAGGAGTGGTCGAGGTACAAAATGCTCATTGAAAGGGTGATATAAACAGAAGGCCTTGGAAGCTCTTCAGCAAATTTTAGACCTCTCTGAGTTTATTCCTTCATACACAAAATAAAATTAATAACTCCCTTTCCTGAGTATCAGGAAGTTCAGATAGATACAAAGGCATTTTGAAAAGTTAATACCACATTGAAAATATGAAGTATAATTATTATTTTTACCAACTCTATATTACCCATTCCACATAGTGAGTAAGTCTGTAAAATGGAGCTTGTAGATTAAAGAGAAAAGTTAATGGAAGCCGTAGGCATTCATTTTCCTTCAGGTGGCAAAACCTAAAGACAACACTAATGTTTTCCCTAAAAGAACAAAAGTCTTTCTTCTTGCTGGGGTTTCCAAATTCTTCAGGTGGCAAACCTAAAGACACTAATGTTTTCCCTAAAAGAACAAAAGTCTTTCCTCTTGCTGGGGTTTCCAAATTGGCAGGAGTAGCAAACCTCAGAGTAATTTTCTGACTTAAAACAGTACATTGTTGGCAAACTGGAATTATATGTATCTTTTCCTGATATCATTTTTTATTGGGTTTTAGTCAGATCTGATCTTGTGAAATGCTTTGAAACTTGATTAAAAGGCAACATGAATAAAGGTGAAGGAGAAATAACTGCAGTGTTGCAGACCTAAATAATAAATTAACACAAGTATAGTGGTAATTATATGTAATTAGAGTAGACATTTGACAGTCATGAGGGATACTGACTGAAATCTTTGGAATCCCCAAATTTGTGAATTTAGAAATATTAGTACAGACATTCCTACTGAGAGTCATACATTTCTTGGACATATCTTTATTCAAATTAAACATTATTTAAAACTTTGAAATTTAGATCTTACCCAGTAATTTTGGCAGTGACTGGAACATTTTTCTGTACAGTTTCATGAATCTAATTTCCTGATTTCCATATAGAGTTTATGATGGTCTTGTTTATTTTATTTTCTTAAGACACTGCCAAATAGATATTGCACTTAATTGTTTTCCTAAAATTCTTAGTTATTGTTCAATAATCCATTATTTCTTCCTCCCTCCCTCTCTTTCTTATTTCTTTCTTTCTTTTTTTCTTTCTTTCTCCTAAAACATCTTATAGTGTACAATGTACACCAATTTTCAAATGGTGTGCTGCAAGAATTTTTAAGACATGCAATACCTGACTATGTAGTCAGGACACTGACCTCTTTTCCCTTCAGTCAAATAAAAAAATGATAGCAGCCAACACGACAGTGTTGTGAATGAATCAGTGTGAATGAAAATTATACCCACTTTTTTGTATTAGATAGGCAAAACATATAACATATTTTTTGGTGTGCTGCAGAATTTTAGTAGTTTATGTGTGGCATAAAATGAAAAAAAAATGTTGAAAATTGCTGCCTTACAATAAAGAATTACCTGGCCCAGCATGTCAATCATGTCCAGTATGAGTAAACCTGATCTAGAGTGAATTAGAGTAATGTTAAACTTAGGAATGGTTGAGGATTCTTAAATCAATCCCTTGCCCTTCCTTTTTCTTTTTGTGATTTCCCTGCTTACAGAGAACACACATTGCCATCAGTTTGCACTATTCCATGGGGTAAGTTTAGGGGGACTTCTACCACCCACAGGGCAGACCTACAGTTTGGGGGTATTCATTCAATTCAGGGGACTGATAGCAAACCCACATATCTGCATTCTCTAAACCTTATTAGCTTATAAAAGAGGACATTTTAATCTCCTTTTGCTTTGAATCCTGTGTGTCTCTCTCCGTTTAGTCTAAACTTAGGAAGGAAAGGTTACTATTTGGAGGGCTCCCTCAAGCTCCAACATTATATATAATGAAGAAAGCATGAGACATAGATGCTTAGTGGCCACCTGGGCTTACTGACTAGCTACTCCTCTTCCATCCTCATACCAGCTCTACTAACAAACAATTGAAATGGTGATGGTTACAACAATGGATGGTAAAGGCCTGGAATTGGAAAAATTAAGGTCTTATAAAGGTAGGAAAATTAAAGATGGAAGAGTGACTATAAATGACATGATACCCATTTAGAATATGCCCATAAAATATATCTGTCCCAACGTGGACACTAGAGTGGCCATGAGTTATTTTTGTCTATCCAGAAAACATCCTTTCAAAACAGGACCTACATTTTCCTTGGGAAATCGCATTTCATACTTCTTGGTCCATGTGAGCCGATACCCAATATCTGGCTCCAGGGATAGGCATGAAATGCAGGCCTGGCTCAGGACAGCCTTGATTTCCCTGGAACTCAGTATGTTGAGCAAGCAATGGGCACATGCCCCAATCAGAAACAAATGAATGCCAGGATTTTGCTGGGGGAAAAAACAGAAGAGAGACACTTTATTTCTGTGGACTTGGTGCTATAAGCATGTTAGCCTGAGCGTCCATAAACAGGATGCATGAAATAGAAACCAACATACGAAATAAAATAAACTGAGAAATGGAAAGCATCCAGGACCTCATGGAATCATTTGATCACTGAGAACTAGTCATGCCTAAATCTTGGATTTCTCAGTTACATTAGTCAGGAAATTCCACCACATCACCCTTTAAGAAAAATAAAAAAACTTTATGATAGAGAGAGTCTTTAGTAAGTCTTTACCAAATTATATATTCTAGATTCCTCTCTTGGTTTCATCTGTTCAACTGCTTTGGTCACATTTGAAACTAGTTCTTGTTGCTCACTGACAGCCAGGAATAAGTTGATGCCCTGAACCAGGCTACAGGTGAAACTTATCTGACCAAACCCTGGGAAAAACCCACCTTAACCAATGTTTTTCTATAATAATGATGAAAATAACAACACAACTAATATTAATAGCACCTACCATAGTATGTGATCAGTGCTTTACTGCTTTTCACATACTATATAAAGTGCTCTCTGTATTATCTCATTTAATGCTCCCACCAACCCTGTAATGTAGTTTTTATTTTTCTGCTTCATAGAGGAAGAATCAAAGAGAGAGGTTAGTAAGCTAATAGCAAGTGATGCTATTGAGAATCAGATCAGACTCCAGACCCTGTGGCTCAAACCATCAGTTCTCTCTTACTTGTCAAGAGTACTTGCTAATGGGTACCCTTAACCAAGCAGTCAAGTGTGGGAATCAGTGATAGTTCCTCCTGTTCATTTTTTCCAGGAAACCCATTCACAGATTGACTCCTTTATGACATCTACAGAGGACAATTTTAAAATAAAAGATTTACAGGTAAAAATATATATAGTAGGAGATGTGATGCCCCTGGGAAGACACAGTATCGGTTTGTAACCTTAGTCAACCTCTTACCTTTCTCAGTCTCAGTTTCTCTATGTAAATAGGAGACCATTGTAGCTCATCATGACAATGGTGACCAGTGACTGAGGGCCTACTATGTAGTAGGCATTAGACTTGCCTTTTATACTCATCGGCTCTAAGCAACCTCCCATGCCTTTTTAGGGATAACCCTTCCGTGATGATAGGCTCTCTATGAATTAAGATGTTTTTGAAAGGGACAAATGAGAACACAAAAAAATGCAACTGCTTCAAAGAGTTGGATTAGAAATTCCAAATCATACAGTTCCCCCAAAGTTCCTTTTGACTTTTTCCTCTTCACAGGGCAGCATTGTTTGTCCTTGGCAAGTGTACACACTGCAGCCATTATCCCGGTCCCGGGGCAGCCACCAGCGGATTTGGTGTGACTAAGAAATAAAGTGCTGAGAACCGAGCTCTCGGTGGCCTGCTTAACCTTTGGCTGAGTCCCATTCCTCTGCCGACACCCCAATAGACACAGAAGAAGCCAGCGCGTTTTGTTAATATGCAGGAGTTTCCTCCAAGGGCCATGAAAGGCCTCTATGACTCAAAGAAAATTAGGTTCCTCCGCAGTAAACTGCCCTGTGGGGAAAAGAAAGAGAAATTCCAGAGGAGGAAAGGAATAAAAAGAAATAATACGTCTCAACTACTCCCCTCGAGTATTCTTCTTAAAAAGGAGCACAGTAAATGACAATTGCTCATTTGGGGTGAGCACCGCCGGCCTCAGAGTCATCTTCAAACTGGTTTCCTCAGCCTGTATTTATTTTTCTTTAAATATCCTGGGACACGCACATCATTATCTTCCCTGGACATCTTCAGTAAACAGGGAGCGCAGGCATGTTTGCATTGTTCTGGCTTGTTGCAGTTGTTGACCTGATTGGATCACGCACCGCTTTGATCACTCAAAAAATGAAAGCAGCTTTTACTGCAAATTGCACTGGAATGATTTGAAAACTAAACAAACCCAAAGGACATGTTCTATTTATTCTTTATTACTTACACATTTAAAAAAAAAAACACACAGACCACCCTTCTCTCACTCCCCCAAATATGAATATGTTTAGAACATCCTTATGAACCACCTCCTCTTTGAACGTTCCAGGCAAAATCCTCCGGAGGGTGCCTGTGAAAATGGGTCGACAGGCTGCCAATTTCAGTTGGGAAAAGAACTTTGTGTCTTGCTGTCTTTCACCAGACCCTCACCGCAGGCCTGTTTTATAGGCACGGGAGTTTTTGTCTTGACCCCAGCACTTTCCGGCCAAATAAACTTTGACTCAATAGCTAAACTCTCTGAGCCTCACTAAGATAGTAGCTCAAAATCTGTTAAAAGGATTGAATTTTTTAAGTACAGGGTAGGCATCTTTCAAGCAATGATGGATACTATTTTGGCAGGGGGAGGGGGCAGTGAAGAAGGAGTAATTGCTATTTTCAATGTATAAATGAAGAAATCAGATCCCAAAGTAAGTAAATGACCTAAGTACTCACTGCTCATGAATGGTGGAATTTAGTAACAAACCCTATTCTTTCACCTTAAAATTCACTTCTTCCTACAACAGAGACAAAATAAGAACTCTGTGTTTGGTATACATATATTTTAAGATGAATCCATCCTTGTCACCCTTCTTGGGTTGTCAACTCAGAGTCCCTAATATAATAGACATTCTAGCCTAACCAGTGTGGCTCAGTGGTTGAGTGTCAACCTATGAACCAGGAGGTCATGGTTCCATTCCCGGTCTGGCACATGTCTAGGTTTCAAGCTTGATTCCCTGTAGAGGGCATGCAGGAGGCAGCCAGTCCATGAATCTCTCTCATCATTGATGTTTCTATCGCTCTCTCCCTCTCCCTTCCTCTCTGAAATCAATAATATATTATTGATAGGGCAATAAAAATATATTTTTAAAAGACATTCTAAAGCTTTCGTTTTCTCTATCCTATTTTTTAATTAAAATGCTTCATAATTCAAAGATGATGTTCAGAAAGTGAATTGAGAAACAGTGATTTTGAAACCACAATTTGTATAATGATGCATGTGTTGCTGTAGTTGCCTTTTCTTGTCTTTTTGATCAAGACAGCCTTATCTTTTCAATACTAGAGCCATGAGGTTATTAGAAGGGACCAAACACCCTACAGCCTTGTACCTTTGACTTTCTGCCATTCTCTCCAAGTTAATGAGTGAGAGGGTCAGGGGAATTCATTTCTGTGCTTTAGGAAATCTACAAACAATATTAAAAGAGAAGTCGGTGGCAGATTAAAAAACTTTTAATAACCTTGTGCAAACCTTCCAGACATGCATTACTCAGCTTCGGTTATCACGTATAGGTGATTGAAATATGCAATTTCAAAGTATGCCGAGGGAGTGAAGAAAGAGCCAGGGGCTGAGAGAAAGGTAGTTTGGGCAAGAAAAAGGAGGTTTCAGAGCCAAGGAGCTCAGTAAAAGAGTTGGCTTCTTCGATTTTATGGTAATTTCAGCTAGAATGCCACCTAAGAGGGGATGGTGGAAGCCTAGGATAGTCTTGCACAAACACCATTTTGAAATCCACTAAGGACCACTGATTGATTAACATGAGACATGTATACTTTGGTTGAACGAGCACACCATATTCTCTCTCCTATCTTCCTTTTTCTCTTTTTCTTAAGATGCTATTTTCTCCAGGCAATCAGGTTAGCTTCCTAACTGCTTTATTAGTTTGGGTCTAAGAAATGGAAATTCTGTCATATTTCCCTTTTCATCTTTGAACAGATATTTATCTTCCTAATGCTATTTCTCAAAGCCAACTGCAAGTGTGTGTGTGTGTGTGTGTGTGTGTGTGTGTGTGTGTGTGTGTGTATAGCTTGAGATTATCAACTGGATTCTAACTTCTAGCCGTAGCTCTTTCCAGTTCTAGGAACTTGTGCTAGCCACATAATGGTTTACCATAGAACACGTTAGTATTTTACCCATGATTGGTAGATGAGAATCTGAGGCTTAGAAAAATTAAGTCACAAGGCTACTGAGTGAAATATTGAACATGAGACTTAGGTCAATCTAGCTCCAAAATCCTTGATACTCGAATGTAGTCTAGTATGGGCATCAGTTTTTGCCCATAAAATAGTCCTAGTAACCTCTGCTTTACCTTCTCAAAGAAGTTTTTGTAAGAATCAGTGAACTCATATTTGTGAAAGTGTTTTCTAAACTCTAGATAATAATAAATGAATGTGAAATTTTTAGAGAGAAGAGAGGAAGGATAACTCCAAGTAAGGAAACCACACAGTCCAGGGCATAGGAAGAGAGACGACGTACCTACAATATAGTCAAGACCACATTGACTTGAGTGGGGATCCATGTGGTAGAACACGGGTCTGCACATTTTTTTGTAAAGGGCCGGCGAGTAAATATTTGAAGCATTGTGGCCCATCTGTTCTGTCTCAAATACTCAGCTCTGCATGGATGCAGCCATGGATCACATGTCAATAAATGAATGTGTCTCAATGCACATAAAATGTTACGGATAGACACTAGCATTTGAATTTCATGTAATTTTCACATATCAAAAAATATTGTTCTTATTTCGATTTTAATTATTTTTAAATGAAAAAGGAGCACAACATTTTTAAACCACTGGCCAACTGAAAACAGGCAGTGGGCCCACAGGGCATAGTTTGCAGATTTCCTACTGAGCTATGAAAAATGATGAGGTGGCAGACTCTTTCAGACAGTGTTTAATAGGCAACACAATGTCACTACAGTTCATTACCAAGAGCATTACAGGCTATAGTAGTTTGGAGTGCTTTGGGCTACATGGAAACCAAAAAAGCTGGCTAACATCAGCTTGGACTATAAGGAATCTCATAGTACAGTTTACAAGCTATCTGAAAGTGGAGATTTCAGGATCTGTTCCAATCCTGTCATCAGTGACTCAGACCCATTCCATCCTTTCGCTACTCCAATACCAGCATGTTGGCTTCTCATATTTATGTTTGTGGCTGCATAGTCCTACGATTACTGTTACGGCTCCAAATATCATGACCTCTTAGTAGCATCACCAGCACAAAAGAAGAGGAAGGTTGTTCACCAACAAACTCTCTCTCCATATCAGTAATCTTTGGTTAGGAAGCAAAGGCTTTCTGGGATGCAACAAACTGCCCATTGGCTAAAATTGAGACATATGGCCACATCTTTGCACTGCAGAGGAAAATGCAATTGTCATTATTGGTTCATATCATTCTCTGTAGTCACATCGGGCTGCCATATCAGAATACCATAGACTAGGTGGCATAAGCAACATAAATTCATTTCTCACAGTCTGGGAGGCTAAGAAGTCCAAGATCAAGGTGCCAGCAGACCCAGCATCAGGTGAGAACCCTCCTCCTGCTTTGTAGAGGGCCATCTTCTTTCTGTGCCCTCACATGATGGAGAGCAGAGAATGACCATCTCTGTTGTGTTTCTTCTTCCTGAGGGCTCCATTGTCATCTTCCCCAAGGCCCTCCTTCCAAATACCATCACACCAGGAATTTAAGTTTCAACATATCGATTTGGGTAGGACACAAACATTCAGTCCATAGTAATGATTTATCATATCAGTCAGACAAAAGTAGGATTTCATTAATAGAGAGGAAGTGGAGTGATGACATTTTGATATGCTACTGACAGGAGCTGCCCACTAATGAAAGAAGTAGTGTTTTACTTGATCTAGACACGAAGATGAGGCAGGAAGAAATTTCTGCATTCCCACAAAATCCTCTATCTCTTCCATACTGGGAAATGTGGAAAGTACCAATACATACCTCTATTTTCTAATTTGACCATAAGATTGTGGAGGGCCAGGGCCACACCTTATTGACTAGGGTGCTCTCAGTGCCTGGCACATGGCTTCCACTCAGTAGGCTTTGGGAATACTCGTCCAATTGAAACACTAGAGCTTGCAGACAAAGTTAAAGAAAACTTCCAGTGTAAAAAAAAAAAAAAGAATCTGAATCAGAGAGGAGGAGGAAGACATAGGAATAAGAAAGAGGAATGTTCATGCATTGAAGTTGATATGACCTTAACTATTTATTAGCCCTGTGGGAGAGACTAAAGCCCTCCCACAGCTCCCTGGTCCTGGCGCCTCCTCAGTGGAATGAAGAAAATGAGATCCAGTCTTTTTGCATCACGGTGAGTTAGCCTAGAGATGTTATCAGCGTCCCACTGTGAAAGGGCCAAGGAAAATCTGAATAAATGTAAAAGAAATTTCAGTGAAAATGAGAAGACAGACTCATAGTATGGGTGCTTCACCAGTAACAATTGGAAGCTAGATTCCAACGGCAGAAAATTAGGTTTTTCATCTTCTGTTCCCTCATTTTATGAGAGATGTATTACGGTGTGTTATAGTCTCTTCTAACTTGTAAATTGGTGGCCATGTACTCTGAGCAGATGGTAATACCCTAGTGAGTTAGGTAAGCAAAATTTTGTCTCTAGAAAAATAAGGAGAACAAAGAATGATAAATACATTTACTTACTAATTTTTGAGATCATGAATTGTGTAAGTTCAATGTTGTCATCAAATGAAGTATACAACAAAGTGAATTTTTTACACCACCAATAATATGCTTATCTGTCACACTCCATAGTAAAAAGACTAAGAGTGTAAGCAGTTCATATACATGGTTGTAATTATTATTAATGTTGCATAGCAAAGCCAAAGTTTCACAATTTGTCTTTTCTTTATCTGTTTACACTTATCTATAACCATGACAACATTTTATATAGTTTTATCCCCATTACACACAACAACATGTTTACTCAAACAGCACAACTCATAGCAAGACTCGTGCCTGCTCATTTACAGGCCAATGTCTGAGATCTGCTTTCTTCATAGCTAGAGGTTTCTGTGTGCTTCACCCTCTTAGAACCAGGCTCAAAGCCCCTTGTTCCCCTTATGCCTCATATGCTTGGTGACCTCAAACAGGGATTACAACGTAGCTTGATCTGCAGTGCCAGCTTCAACTGTTTGGGATTATCTGGTAGAAGAACTACATTTAGAATATTTGCGAGCAATGTCTCCTCTGGACCTGGGGCATAAAGAGAGCCAAGTGTCTGTCTTCCCAAAGCTCAGTGGTTCTGAAAAGGTATTGTCTGATCCTCCTCATTGCTAAGGAGGACCTGTCCTCAGTGTCAAGCCCCTGAAGGACTTGAGACAGCAAGAACCAAGGACATGAGACCGACCACCATGGTAGCCCAGGCCAGCGAGAGCATCCTTTCAGTCTGCCTAAGAAAGAGAGAGGATGGCCAAAGACTGAGCTGAAAATAAGCATGGGGGTGGACTTAAGAAAGAAGTGTAAACAAGGAAATAATAGAAAACCATTCAAGCAAGAGGAACTGCTTTCAGGCACATCTCATACCTGTGAAATCCATTCTCTATGCCCAGGACCTTTATGGGAACAGCTCTTAACTAAACTAGGTCTGAGGAAGAAAATGTCTAGTGGCTGCACCAGTCTCTCAATGGGAGAGCAGTGCTGCCCATCCACACGCACACGCACACCCACCCACATGTAAGCGCACACACACACACACACACACACACACTGCCTTAAGCCTTCTTCACCACTCGAGTTGCGCCCGCATGGATCTTCAGACTTCTTATAAACATCATCCTTCTCTTGGATCCTCCTGTCACCACGTAGGAATTGGTTGTGCAGCCCTGGAGCTGAAAACTGTTTCTTATCAGCATGCGGCACTGACCTACAGGCATATTTTCATTTTAGGTGTGTGTGTTGCCAGGAGAGCAGAGTAGGCGGCAGGTTACAAATAGAAGCCTTAGGCAGCGGTAATTGAGGGCTGGTTGCAACCACAGTGGCACAAAGCTGAGAGGGAATATTGCTCCTGAATAGGGGGAGAGAGGCAAGAAATTTCCTTGTGGAAATAAGTAGACGATGTCAGTGACTTCAAACGGCAAGTGTCTGGGGAATCTATTTGCAAGGTTGCGTTAAAGTCCCACAGTTGAAATTAATCCTCTATATTGCTGATATTGACTGTGCTGCCCACACCTAGCAATTTACCTGAGGCCATTTTAAAGGCTGTTCTCTCTCCCTTTCACATTCATTGATCTGCGGGATTTTCCACACAGAAGCTAAAAACTTCCATAATACAGTTCACACTGATGGAATATCGGTCATGTGATAGGTATTAGGTGCTTTGGGAAATGAATTGTGCTTGCCTCAAGGAGAATACAATCTGGGAAATTAGAGAAAGGAACTAATAAATGAGAAAGAAAAGTAAGCCCAGGCAACATGGCTCAGTGGTTGAGCATTGACCTATGAACCAGGAGGTCACAGTTTCATTCCAGTCAGGGCACATGCCCAGGTTATGAGCTTGATACTCAATGTGGGCCATTCAGGAGGCAGCTGATCAATGATTCTCTCTCATTATTGATATTTCTCTCTCTCCCTCTCTATTCTTCTCTGAAATCAACAAAAATATATTTTTAAAAAGAAGGAAAGGAAGGAAGGAAGGAAGGAAGGAAGGAAGGAAGGAAGGAAGGAAGGAAGGAAGGAAGGAAGGAAGGAAGGAAAGAAGGAAGGAAGGAAGGAAGGAAGGAAGGAAGGAAGGAAGGAAGGAAGGAAGAAAGGAGAAAGAAAGGCAACATCCTGGCTTAAATTGGCATTCAGGTGCTTATCTCTCTCACTATCAGAAATACCCTTTTGGATATATCTCAAAACTGTCCACAGAAGAACCTCAGTGATGAGGAGAATGAAGGCATATCATTGACACTTTAGAGACAATGCAACAAATGGTCCATCACAACCACAAAAATATTTGAAGATGTCACGCCGTATATCAGTGGTTTTCGATCAGAGGTGAGGTCTCCCCACCTCTGGAGGACACTAGGCAATGTCTGAAGACATTTTTCGTTGTTACCATGGGGAAGAGCATGCCTCTGGTATGCACTGGCCAGCAGTGCTACCAAACACCCTACAACGTACAGGACAGTCCCCACAACAAAGAATTACCCAGCCCAATATGCCAATAGTGCTGAGGTTGAGAAGCCCTGCTTTATATTAAATTGTATGCAAGTTTTACATTCTAATCAATGTTGGGAATAACATGTACATGTGTGTGTGTTTCTTTGAGTAAAATTGACAATGAAAGAAAGCGGGGTCTTGTTTTTCTGCTGCCCTAGCCTGAGCTGTTGCCCATGGCAGTACACCATGCTTTGAAAAGCATGACCCCGTCCTGCCTCTGCACTTCTTCCGCTTAAGTTCCCACCACTTCTGTGAAGAGGTCACAGAAGCCAGTAGCTAAGGTTTGCCAGATGAGGCAAATAAAAATATAGGGTGCTCGGATTAAATCCGAGTTTCAGAAAAATAATAACTTACACTCAGTCTCATCCAATAGTCTGGACAACTGAAATTTAGAATTTTAGTTTAAATTTGGTATTTGAATTTTTTAAATAAAGGGATATTGTTTAAATATAAGTGTGCTCTATATGATATTTGGAATGTAGTTATACTAAAAATCATTCCTTTTTAAATCTAAAATTCAATTTCAACTGGATAGCCTGCATTTTATCTGGCAGCCGCCCTGTCTAACCAGCATTAAGTGTTTGCTGCCTCCTCTCAACTCCTGTGATGTTAGGGGTTCTATTCCTCCCTTGGAACTGTGTTTAACAACTGTATTTGAGAAATTGTCCTTTAGCAAGCATTTTTTAGGCCCCAAGAAGAATCTAAGTTTCATGAGGCCAGGATCAGCCCCCACCGTTTTTGTTCTTTTTGGCTAGAGCAGTGCCCTGAACATTACAGGTAATCACATATTTTTGTGGCTGATGCACCATATCATTTTAATGCTGTCCTGGAAAATTAGAAACTTTCTCAGGTAGCATTACATGATCAGTGCACATAAGACCCAGATTTTAGCAGTGGATATAGACTATATTGATTAGGATAAGCCAAGACCCAAAAAAAATCACCCTTAAAACAAGGCAGAAGTTTACACCTCTCTTGTGTAAAAATGGGCTGTGAATTAGCAGGGCAAATTCTCCATAGTAGAGACTCTTCCATCTTCTCTCTCTACCATCCATAGGGTGTGGCCTTCATCTTCCTGTTCCACGTGGCTGCTGGAGATCCAGCCCTCACATCCACATTCCAAGAATTCAAAGGTCCTTTAAAGACAATTTTCTGCACTTACATCTCATAATATGAGAACTCAGACAAAAGGCCACACTCAGCTGCAAGGGAAACTGACAAATATGGTCTGTATTCAGGGAGAAGTGTGCCCAGATAAATGTGAGGTTAATTTGAAAGCAAGTGGAGAATAAATATTTGATGGGAAAGGAGTCTTTGATACAGGCCTCTTCCAGCTTCAGTCACTAACACTATACCCACTTTTGACTTATAACCCTAATTCTGAGAATAACTGGAAAACAGACATTAGAAGAATTTCCAAACCTTTGTTGTTTTTAAATGCCACCTCCTTTACCTAGCCTTCGCTTCTTCCTCATGCTTATCGACCCCTTACGAACTATCCAAGCACTCTGTGTACCTTTCTTGGGTCTGCATGATTTCTTGGATCTTCATTATTTGTGTGAGTTTGCATTCCCGCCTCCCTACTGCACCCCTCCACCCCAGGACTATAGACATCTTGAGGACAGAGTAAGCTTTGAAATCACGTCTGTGGCCTCAATGGCTCACGCACAGGAGAGGTTCAATATTTGTTCCATGGGTGAATGACCCGTGGGGAAGGAGGGGCAGCCTGGCACAGACACACTGGCACACAGGGAGGCCTCATTATCTTTAACGGCTACAAATCGTGGAGATTATTTCATTTTGTTAAGCGGATTTTGCAAAGGAAACAACAGAGTGTGTTTGTGGACTATAGGGAGCTTTTAATATGACTGATGAGAGAGTCTCGAGATTTGGGATAAAACCCTCCCCCAACCTGCTCATGAAAGCAACACGTTTGCAAAACTCGCCATTACTGAATGACATGGTGTAGAAAGGCTGTTAGTGAAGGCTAATGCCTACACAGATGGTGTAATGAAGAAATGGGGGGTTTAGGCTTGGGAAACCACAGCTCCAACAGCGGGAGCTGAAAAGATATAGATAAGATTAGCGACATATGTAAAGGCCCAGATACGGTGTGACAAAGTCTACCCAGCTAAGTAGGCTGGGGCCAGAAGTAATAGGTAGGACATGTTCTCCCTAATCCTCGGAGATAAGCTGTTCCATCAAGAATTATCAGCCAACAATCTTCAGGGTATCAGGCTGAAAATGAAGTTTCAGACTGCTTTGATTCCTCATCCATAAATGAGAAAGTGCCTGAAGGATCTTTATTTATTCTCGCTCCCACCGAAACCCTCTTCAAAAAGTGCCAATATACTAGCAACAGATGCATAAAAGCCTCCCTTCCTTTGATTGACAGAACATGATATAAAGCAACCCTCACTTGACATTTCAGTTTCATAAGTCTCCTAGCAGGGGGAGGGGTGGGGGAAATCTTGAAAAAAAATCCACTGGAAAATAAAGAGGATTTATTCAAACTTGCATGAATGTTTCAGAATCAAATTTAACAGTTTTCCTTCTCTCCAGCCCTTATTGGTATTTTAGGTTGCAGATGAATCATTTCAGCAGGAGTAATTTCAGCCATGTGCTTATTAATGTTGATGGCTTATTAAAACAAAGTATTTACATGTTAATGTTTGTTGATTGCTGGGTGCTTAAGTTGCTTAGTTATAAATGATTGGGCTATTCACTCTCGGGAGGAGATATTTAATTTGTGCTGTGTGTGCTTTAATTTAGGCTTCAAAATAAGGAACTGAATGGGAAAATGTCATCCACACCTATGCATTTCAGTTTTGAAAGGTCATACTTTGGTTAGTTTGTACACTTAAAAAGTCTTGTCACATTGTTCAATAAGATATTGAAGTCAACAGCAAAGCTCTACGCATTTCTTTCAATTGACATAGAAATGTTCTGTTTGAAATAAGAACTGAATTTAATGCCTACATATTTCTTAAGGAAGGAGGGTCAGAAAATCTTCCAAATGAGCCTTTAAGAAAGCTCATTCTTTCCTGTTTCATCAATGGTATTTCTTTTTGTATTTAATTTCTCTCTGAGCTTTTGGGAAGGTTACCTGGAGTAGTTCGCTTCCTGTGGCAACCGTAGTGGACTAGATTTCCAGCATGCCAGCGTTTTTCTGACAAACATCAAAGCTACTTGGATCCCAGGGCTGACTTTATGTCACTCAAATTGTGTTTCAAATGATAGCCTCCAGACTGCAAAGAAGACTGGGTAACAGCAAGAGAACAAATATACCAAATTTGGCAAAGCTTAGCTATATGAAAGTCAGTTTCATTGAGAACATAATTTACTTTTTGGTACCTCCTTTCTTTCCACACTGTCCAACAAGCTGAGATGTAAAGAGCAAGCAGGTGCTGCTAATAATTGTATTAACATTTTTTTTTTTTTGTCTATAGGTGGTATTAGTGATGCGTGGCTTCAAATCTTGATTATTTTACCAGAAATGAGTGGAAATTTGAAAAAAGCAAACAGGGCCATAATGTTCCTGTTATGAACTGCACGTTTGTGTCCCATCAAAATTCATGCGTTGAAGCTAAAGTCTCCAATAGGGCTCATTTGATCACGTTAGTGCCCTTATAAGAAAAAAGACTCTTCTTCTCCCTCTTTTGCCCCTTTCCTCTCCCATGTGAGAACATAGCAAGAAGGTATTGTCCACAAGTCAGAAGTCCTCATCAGACATCAGATCTGCCTCTCCTGGTTCTTAGATTTCTCAGCCTCCAGACCCAAGGAAATAAATGCTTGTCGTGTAAGCCATGCAGTCAAAGGTATTTTTCCTATGTTCCCAATGACCTTTGTTGACATAGAGATACTCTTAGAGAAGACAGAAATACTTATTGATTTTTCAACAAACTTTTTTTTTTTTGGATGAGAGATTCAGTAATGTTTCCAAATTTCAGCCAATGTCCAAGGACCTCTAAGAATTCTTTAATGAAGAACAATCTTAACTTTAGAAAAGGAAGTGCCTGAATTCTTACATCAGGAAGAGAGCAATTTTATTTAAAATGCTGAAGAAAAAGTATATAGATTAGACTATTTACATAAATTTAAGAGAATTCACTTTAAAAATAGACTTCTCCCCACCCCTCTTTCACTTAGGTTCCAAATATTCATCTCGAGTATAATAATTCAAATGATACTGGCAAAATGGGTGAAGAGCATAGGATAGGATGGAGTATTGGGGCTACACAATTCAGCCCCAGAAAAAAATGAATTTGATCAAATTTTACATATATGCTCAACTATAAATCCTGAATCAGAAATAAATTGAAAATTTAAAAATATATATAATGTCTCCTAAGAAGTTCCAATCTTAACTACCAAAGACATTGATGGGATATATATTTTGACTAATGGTAGTTCACAATGCCTGTACTCCCTTCCATCTATTTTATCAGTTCACTTCACAATTAAATAAATTAGGTCACGCCACCAATACCTTGTCTTCTCATATAAACCTTGCAAAGATGATAACCAAGCTGATACAAAGACAGGCACTTAACATCCAAAAACCTTAACTATATAGATTCCCAAAAAGGCCAACATTCTGTGCTATATAGGCAAATCTGGCATTGGTACAGGTCACTTAGAAGCCAATGCATTTTACTACAACTCAAGGCCACTATTTATTGTCCCAATTTTTGACAAATGCATAATGTCACCTGTAGAAGGACCAAGTAAGAATGGGATGAATCAGTCAAGATTCCCTTACTCCCTTACCATGTCTTCTATACAAACACAATAGATAATGTTGACAAAGAAAGACTATGTTGTGTAAGGTCCATGTGGATAAGCCCTCATTAGCACAGGAAATGCATTCCTGGAAATGGGAATGCTCAGTAAATCAGTACCCTCTGTATGCTATGTCATTATAGCATAGCCCCTGGGAGGTTGTAGTTCCTGCATGGCATTTTTTTCAATCATTAACAGTGCCGAAAATAGTCCTTGTTCAAGAGCAGACACTCAATAAATATTTGTTGAATGAGTGAATGGATTATCCATTCACTTCAGTTTCCCCGAAGTCATCACATGCCTTTGAACATTGTTTTTTTCTGGGTACTACCCACACCATTGTAGCCTGTCTCCCTGTCTGCAGCGATGTTTATCTGTCTGAGGGCTTCCGCCTTTCCTGGGTGCTGGCTGATCTTTACCCTCTCTCTTCTCACCTGCAAGCTCATCCCTTGAAGGTACCTAAAGCCATTGTCTACCTCATATTTTAAAAACCTGCTTGATAGTCTTACTTGAATGTTTGGCCTCCTCGGGCATGTTTACAAATACACTATTCTATGTCAACATTGTTCAGCTGAACTCGAAGCAACAGCACAATTAGATTCTCAAGAGAATCAACAAACTGTCTGGCAAACATCAGTCACATGGAGCTAAGGATCTCATGGCCAGCTACCAGCCTGGAAAGAGTTTTGCATTCCGCTGCTCTTTTCTGCATTGTCTGCCCTGGCATAAGAAAATTAGGTATTAATTACATTGTGCAGTATATACATATTTAATAAAAAGCATTTCTGAGACAGATAAAAATGGCAAGTCAGTAGTAATAGAGTCCTCAATATTTGCCTGCATTCTAGTTAGAAAACAACAGTTTTATTTTGTTTTACTCTTTATTAGAATATAGCATACATACCAGAAACTGTACAAATTTAACATAAACATTTTAAGGAACTTTACAAAAGAAACATAACCCCCACATAATCCAGATATAGATTATTGCCAGCAAACTTGAAGCCTCCTTCATACCTGCTTCTAAGGTATTACTTACCTCATTTCCACCAGACAGCAAAGAAACTCTGGGGTCTATTACCAAAGGTCAGTGTTCCTATATTTCACTTTTTATAAATATAGGCCTCATTTGTGTCTGTCTTCATTCATGCAAACTTTAATCACTGGGATCCATCTATGTTGTTGTAGATAGCTGCCATTCATTCATCCTCATTGCTGTATAATATTCCATTGCATTCTTGTATCACAATTTATTGACCCATTCACTTTTAATGGATGTTTGGATTTTCCCTAATTTGGGCTTGTTATGAACATTTTTGTACATGCTTTGGTGCACATCTATAACATTTCTGTTGGGTATATATTAAGAAGGAAATTTACCAGGTTACAGGATAAGTAGATTTTTAATGTTTAGAAGATATTGCCAGTTACCCAAAGTACATGTGAGTTCAAATTACTCTACATCTTTCAAACACTTGAGGTACTCTGGAGTTTTTTGATTTGATTTAATTTAGTCATTCTTCTGACTATATAATAGTATCTCAGTGTAGCTCTATTGGCATTTTCCAAATACCTAATGGTGTTGAAAATCTTTCCACATATTTATTGATCTTTAGATACACTTTTTAATTAAATGCTTGTTCAAATTATTGCCCATTTATAGTATGCTGTTTATTTTTTCTTATTGGTATACAAAATGTGAGTTTTTTATCATATATAACAAATATCTTCTTCCACTCCCACACTAGTCTCTTCACTATCTGAATGATGTCATCTGATGAACTTGAATGCAGTCCACTTAATAAAACTTTCTTCTACAGCTATCATTCTTTGCATTCTATTTAAGAATGCCTAACTGAAGGTTTTAAAAAACACCTCTTCTGTATATTCTAAGGAGTTTAGTTTTAATTTGTCCATTTAGTTCTGTGATGCTCCTGGAAGTGATTTTTGAGTCTGGTGTGAGTTGTTGAGTGTCAAGATTCATTTTCTTTTAAATAGAGATATCAAATTGATTGAGCACTGTTTTTTTAAAAAGAACCTTGTTTTGCCCTAGCCAGTTTGGCTCATTAGAGCAGTGGCCTATGGAGCAAAGGGTCCTGAGTGTGATTCCAGTCAAGGGCACATGCCTTGATTGCAGGCTCTTCCCCAGCCTGGGTCATGGCCAGGGCTCATGTAGGAGGCAACTAATCGATGTGTTTCTCTCACATCAATGTTTCTCTCTGCCTTTCCCTCTCTCTTCCACTCTATCTAAAAATCAATGGAAAAATATCCTTAAGTGAAGGTTAAGAACAAAGAGAAGAACCTTGTTTTGCATTGTGTTGAAGTGGCACATTTATTGTGAATCCCTATCTATGTTAATTTGTTTCTGAACTCTATTTTTTCCATTTGTCATCTTTGCAATAAAACTATTTTGGTTAATGTACTCTTAATAAATGCCTATATAGGCCTCTTTCTTCCTCTTCTTTGGATTATCTTTGCTTATTTTGGCCATTTGCACTTTCATATAAATTTTAGGATTGAGTTGTTAATTTTCACACAAAAAATATCTTAAATTTTAACTGGATGTCAAGGGACTTCACATAATTTTTTAGTGGATTCACATTTTAACTATAACAAGTCTTCTAATCCTTAATAATGGTATGACCTTTCATTTATTTAGGTATTTTAAATTGTCTCAGTAATATTTTTAGGTATTTGTGCAGAAATTTTGTTCATTCTTTGTTAAATGTATCCCTAGGTACTATATGTTTATACTATTGTGCATGTATTTTTATTTTAATATACAATATTTTTTTTCTAACATATAGATAGAATAATTTATTATTGACTCTGTTTTTAGATTTTCTATGTACACAATTATACCATCTGCAAATAAAATGCTTTCTTTCTTCTCTTTGCAATTAATCTACCTTTGTTTTCCTTGCTGACTAAGACCTCCAGTTAAATGTTGAATTAAAATGATGAAAACTGACATCTTTATACTTTTTCCATTCTTAGGGTAAAACTTTCAGTATTTCAAACTAAAGTTGATTATTTTTTATATTTTTATGATATCCATTATGAAATTTTAAAGTTCTTTTCTATTCCTACTTTACTAAGAGTTATTATTACAAATAAATGCTGGATTTATCAAGTGTCATACATTTGTATTGAGATGATCACATATTTTTTCTCATTTACTCTATAAATTTACTAAATTTGATTCATTTTCCAACGTTATTGCTGGAAAACTCTTTCTAGTCTTCTTTTTATATGTTTCTGGATTTAATTTTTACCTCTATGTTAATAAATACAAATTTGCAAACTAATCAGTCCCTACTTCTGAATTAGTAGCATCAAGTAACTTCCTACAGATGTTCTGTTAAGCACAATAGCTTGTTTTAATAAGAAAATTGGCATTTGGTATTGTATCTCATAAAATTTGATGTCTATATACAAATACAGATAAGAGTTTTGAGTCTTCCTTGACTATGGATCTGCATAGCAGGAGGATGGTTGAAGGCTCTGTACAGTACTTTTTGGATATGTCTGTAAGCCCACAACTTTCTCTTATAAGTAGGTATGATGAATACATGTAATGTTCTGCCTTTAGGATAAAGTTCAAACTCCTTAATACAGAACCCAAGTGAGATCCTACGGTCTCACTTCCTTTCCAACTTCACATGTCAGTCTTCTTCCTACCTCCCCACTGCAATCCTCTTGAAATCTAAATGATTCAGCTATACTGACTTCCTTGCAGTTCCTTCAACACACCAGGCTTTCACTCATCTTGGAGATTGTGGCTTCTCCTGATAGCACCTATACTCTATTTATTATTTTAATTTCTAATATAGTCAATATCATTTGATAAAACCCATATAAACAAGAGCTCTTTTAAGTTCTCAAACATTAAAGGGGTCCTGAGACCAAAATGTTTGAGAACCTCTGGTTTAGCTGGTAGAATTAACATCAGTAAAAGAAATATGATCAATAGATGAAGTGAAGATACTCAAGATTATGTGCTTGTACATAGATATAATTATCCCTGCTAACCCTCCAACTTTGGACACGAAATGACCGACAGCATCTGCCTGGGAACTGAGGCCTTCAGTAAAACATCTATAATCATCCTGTAAACCCAATGTTTAGCAGGTTTGGGCCCAACCTTTCTGAGTATTTGAGTGAACGTGGGCAGGGCTCCATCGTGAGGGAGGTTCACCCAATTATTTAGTGCTTCATAAACCCAGCCTGAGCATCTTCTGCTTTAATTGGGAAAATTTACAGTCTCTTGTTTAGAGTATGAGGGATAGAAAACCAGGCTTCTGTAAGTGAAATAAAAATAGAACCAACTCCTCAATTTAAACTTCTGGAATCTTTTCCTAAATGCTGCCTATACATCTCTCCAACCCAATTACTCTGCACCAGGACTGCTCAGCCATTGTCCAAGGTGATCAAGCTTGACTGCATAAACTATTCACTCACTCCATACCTCTGCCTGCTTCCTGGGCACCAGGGCACAGTGTCTCCATTGCATTAAAGTCTGATTTCCACTTTTACTGGTAAATCTAAAAGTAATGCAAGAGCTAGCCATACAAGACCCAATATGAAGAAAACGCTTCATTAAAAATATACAATCAAAAAACAGCAACAACAAAACTACCTTTAGTCTTCTGTCATCCCTTTCTCCCCCAAAAAAGTAATCTGTTTCTCTTTTGCAAAAGTCATGCATGTTTTACTCTGTATCTGAAACTAAATTAGAAGAATTCAGCAATAAAATAAAGCACCCCACCAAAAAAAGAAAATAGCAGAATATATTTAATTGGCAGATTTTGAGGGCTATTCTTATAGCCTTCTTTAATGGGCTGAACCTTAGGAAACATTTATATTTGTGCCAGGTTTTCAAGCATAAATTATCATATAATTCTGAGAATCCTTCTGTTTGAATGTAACCTTTTGCAAGGTTCTGACTTTTCATATTGTAAATATGCTCAAGCAGATTTATATGAGGTAATGTATATGAAAAGTGCTTTATACATAAAAATGTATACTTATATACTAGATCAGTATTGGAAGTAAAGGAATCAAATTAAATCTGATCACTTTACATAAAAGTTATTGACAG
The DNA here is from genome assembly GCA_004026665.1 of Murina feae. Lineage (NCBI taxonomy): Eukaryota > Metazoa > Chordata > Mammalia > Chiroptera > Vespertilionidae > Murina > Murina feae. Next base: position 33,092 of record PVJC01013058.1, read on the forward strand.
TATTCCTATCTAATCCCCCTCCATTGATCCCTAAGAGTGCCTCTTGTTTCTTGACTAATGGAACATTTCTAGACTGAACCTTTCAAGTACATGCTATCAAATAATCAATCTGTAATCTGGAACTCTCTTTATTTAAAGATATCTCAGTCCTTCTTGGACACTAATTAATCTATTCCATAAAGATTTTTTATTAGCAAAGTTATACAATATGCATTCTTCTGTGTACCTGAATATTTGAACAAAATAATAGTTTGTAGATATTCTAATAGACAATGACCAACCTTTATCATTATGCTTAAAATTATTTATTCTAATTTCTTTGAGTGAATTGATACATTCTCCATAGCTAGATTTTCCAATTCAGAGAGCTAGTGGGTTCTTAGAATTTTAGGGCAGGGGGGAAGAAACATGAAAAATCTAGCAATAGAATAGCAAACTCATAATTGTCATTCCTGCTCTGAGGACTCAATTTATTTGAACACATTTAACTAGAAAATAATGTCCAATGGATATGAGGATGTAGAATTGTTATACATTTCCTTGAAGTAGACTATTATTATTTTTCCTGGATTTTCTTTTTTTTAAAACTATTATTAAGAGTTAAAAAAATCATGACACAGTAAGATGAAACTGCTTCAGTGTAATTATTCTGTTAAGGACTATAAACACATGAACACAAATTTTATAAAATTTTCCACAAAGTGATCATCTATTTGGAGGCCCTTGGTCATCATATCACTTTAATGTTTTTAAGTTTTTTAGTGCATTGTGACTATGATTTGTAAAGGGAGACAGAGGTAGTGCAGAAAATAGTTACTTCATGGATTTGCTTGTATGTGATAATAATCCTTTCCTCCCCCCCAAATTTCTATATCCCATCTTCATTTTGCTGATAATATCACTCTAAAATGAAGAAAGGAAAAGGGGAAAATATGAAAATTCTTTTTTAAAAATCTTCTCCAACTTCAGCTAATTCTGACTTCACCCCCCGTTTGAGAGAGAGAAAGAGAGAGAGAGAGAGAGAGAGAGAGAGAGAGAGAGAGAAAGAAAGAGAGAGAGAGAGAGAGAGAGAGAGAGAGAGAGAGAGAGAGAGAGAGAGATATGCTCACAAATCATATCTGGGATCCAAATGTCCTACAAAGAGATCTCCTATTCTTAAGTACATCCTTAGAAAGAAAAACACCTTTCTGAGGGAGGAAAAAGGAGATAAGAGTAGAACTTCAAGTTTCAGCATTATCATACAAGTAAATGTGCTTCAGAGAAGAGTGAACCAGTCAAATCTGACAGCCCTTACACATTTCCGGAAGGCAGTGGCATGCCCTACAGTGCCTGACTTTCATAATCACTTACAACAATAAAATCATGGATGTGCCCCAAATATGTCCATCTGTCAATCATGCATGATAAATTGAATTATAAAATTATTAGAATAAATTAAAGGTGTTTAAGTTCCCATTTGTACTGCTAATGGAGATTTATATAAATGTAGACTACCACCAAAGGCTATGTAACGAGAAAAATATAATGCTTAGCATAAATCAGGCAAAATATTTAGTTTAATATTTGATGTATCAGAACACTTTTTATTAGCATTTCAAGTTTCTCTTTCTTCATCCTGTCTCTAGGTAATGTTAATAATGCAAGAGTATAACATATTCAACCTCCCTTGTATTCCCTCCTAGTTGGAGTTAAGCAGTCGATTGGCACATTCAGTTGATGGAGTTAGGGTGGAGAAGAAAGTCTATGAGATCAGAATATAATCTACTTAGGAGTATTGAACAAATATACAAATTTTAAAAAGGAGAATAATAGAAAGCAGATTTCTCACGAAGAAGTGGAGGTTACAAATATAAAAAGAGTGAATGCTGGGATTAACCATGTAGTTCTGAATTGGAATTGGAAGAGTCAGTGTAGAATCATGGTTTCCAAATATATATAAACTAGAGACCCAATGCATGAAGATTCATGCAAGAATGGGTCTTCCTTCCCCTGGTTGCTGTTACCATCTTCGTTCTGGCCAGAGCCACCTTTCTGCTTTTGTTCCAGCCTAGAGGTGCCTTTCTGCTTTCCCCCTGGAGCGGCTGGGGTTATGTGGAATGCTTGTGTCTCACCCTGCCCCCAGCCACTCAGCACCTGCATATGCAAATTAAACCACCATCTTTGTTGGGTTAATTTGCATACACACTCCTGATTGGCTGGTGGGTGTCATGAAGGTATGGTCAATTTGTATATTTCTCTCTTATTAGTGTAGATGGAAATAGATATACTATATGTGTGCATATGTGAGTATGTGTATACATGCATCTATTTCTTGGCTTTGTATGCACAAAGGGCCTAGATACAATGAACCCTGGTAACAATAAGCATCCAAGCTACTCAGATCTTGATTTCTAAATAGTATTCTCTATTAAAAGAAATCAAAGAAAAGTATTTTTTTAACTATGTATAGTAATGATGTTAATGAGACTTTTTGCAGTGATCATTTTACAATTCATGCGTGGGTATGGTCCTTAGGCCTGGCCTGCAATCAGGGCCATCTTCCCCAGCTGCCTGCAGCCAGCCCTGGCCCCTGCCACCACCCAACCCTAGTTCCTGGTTTTCCATTAGTCAATTGGAGCCTGACGGCTGGAGGAAGGGACCAAGAAGTTGGCTATTCCCGCCTGCTTGCCGGCTCCGCCCCCACCGTGGGTTGCCTTCTGTGTGTGGGGTGACCAGCAGCTGAGTGGGGGTTCTTGGCCTGGCACTACCCAGGTCCCCTACCACCCACCCCTGGTTCCCTGTTTGCCATTGGGCAATCAGAGCCTGCCGGCTAGGGAAAGGGACCAAGAGTGGTCAGTATGCCTCATAGTGACTGGTTGAGCACTTGGTCTGGTTGTTCCGCCATTAGGGTCAATTTGCATAATCCCTTTTATTATATAGGACCAGGGGCCCGCTGCACAAATTTCATGCATGGAGGGCAGAGGGGAGGGGGGCAGTCCTTCAGCCTGACCTGCACCCTCTCCAATATGGAGTTCTTAGGGACTCTCACAATCTAGGACCTCTGGTTCTTAACCGCTAACCTGCCTGCCTGCCCTAATCATTCTGCCTGTTTGCCTGCCTGATCCCCCTAACTGGTCACCCCTATTAACTTTCTTTTTTAATCTAATCTCCTTAGCACACAATTGTGTTTGACTTCCTTATTGGCGTCTTCCTCTCACACAATTTTTCTCCTTTATTGTAACACTTCCTACTGACTCATCATTTATAAACTTTTCTTTCCTCCTTATTTCCTACTTCTATTCCATCATCATTCTTCCCATTTTTCTACTACCCTCCTCCCCTTCCCATATTCCTTCTTTCCTTTATCTTTACCCCTGCCAACCCTCCTTTTTCCTTCCTTCCCACCTTAATTTTTTTCTTCACTTCCTCCCACTGACCTGCTTTGCTCCCTCCCCATTCCTTCCTTCTTCCCATTCTCCTTTTAAGCTCTACCAGTTCCCCCTTTATAATTTTTCTTCACTCCCTCTTTTTCTCTCATCCTACCTTTGCCATACAGTCTTCTCTACTTACTTCCACTGTTTTAATAGCTATCTATCTACTTGCCTAATTATCCACTATCATTTTTTCTTTCTTTTCTGACTCCTGCTTTTAAAATCTGTCCCCAGTACACAACTATACTTGGTTTTCATTATAGGCCCTACAGTTCACTCATACATCCTCTTTTTTTTAACTCTGCTGTCCACTGACTCTTTCATAAAGTTCTTCCCTCCATCCTGTTCCACTCCTCCCCCACCTGGTTACTTCCCCCCAAACTCTCCCAGGCTGCTGTTCCCTCCACCTGCTCCCTGCCCATCTCTCCATCTCCTGGCTCCCGCGGGTTCACCCCAGCTCTGAAGGGAGACAGGGCCTCTCACAGGAGACCCCTGCCCCTGTGGCAGAGAAAATGGAGCCAGCAAGAGAGTGGGCCCAGGAGGCAGTGTGTGTGTGAGAGAGGGAGCAGCCCTCCTTCCCTCTTTAAAGCTTCCATGGGGAGGGGGCATTAACCCCTAGCTCATGGCTCAGCCCCAGCTGGGTGGCAGCTGCCCATGCAGCCCCGGCACTGCAGTTGCAAAGCAGGAGCACCTCCACCTCTAGATCATCCATCCCTCCATTTGGGGACCCACCAATGCCACAGCTTATGTCTCCCCTGGACCACAGTGTGGGCTCACTTCTCTTGCCCCACGGCTGCCACCTGGATCATGGGGCACATGGAAGCTTAGGCTCCATCTGCCCCACCATCGATCCAGGCTGCAGCCTTGGACCCGCTGGCTGCTCCTGCCCTTGGTTGCCGCCTGGATCCCGGCGCAGAGGTCTTCAGTCTGCTCTGCTGGGCCAAGGTCTGTGGCTTCTCCCAGGGCTCTGGCCTCTGCTATCTTGGCTGGGCTAATTTGCATACAGTTGTTCTGATTGGCTGGTGGGCGTGGCTTAGGCATCTTGAAGAAATAGTCAATTTCAATATTATGATTGTATTAGAGTATATAGAGGCCCAGTGCATGGGTAGGGACCAGCCGACCTGCCCTGATGGGAACCCTGGATCAGCATGAGGGTCCCCACTGGGAGGTGGGCTGGCCATGGCGAGGGGCCAAGGGAGGTTTGCAGGCCATCCATGCCCTGATTGGGGTGGAGGTCTTGCTGGGGAACAGAGCTGGCCAGGCCAAGGGTCACAGTTGTTCTGGTCTCTGGTTGTTCCACCATTTTGGTTGCTGGGCTTTTATTATATTAGGACTAGGGGCCCGGTGCACAAAAATTTGTGCACTCGGGGTGGAGGGAGTCCCTCAGCCCGGCCTGTGCCCTCTCACAGTCTGGGACCCCTCAGTGGATGTCCTATGATGGCCCCAGTCTGCCAGGTGCCTTTTGTGTGTGTGTGTGTGTGTGTGTGTGTGTGTGTGGCCACTGGGGACCTACCCCCAGCCGCATTTGAGGCTTGGAGCAGTCCTCCTGTGTGTGTCTACCTGCCAGGGGCCTGCCCCCAGGCACACCATCAAGGCTTGGAGCAGGCACCCCCTCTATGTTGATCTCTCAGACTGTTGCCCTCCCCTGCATGTTGTTCTCTTTTCTGAGCTGTGACCAGGGCTGGGTGCGGCCTGCCTCCCAAGCTTGCCTACTGCCCATCTTCCTCCAGCCACCAGAAAGCAGGGAAAACCCCACCTTGTGGTCAGGCCAGCCTTTTCCTGCTCCCTGATCCCCGGAAGGGACCTGGAAAGCCGCCAAGCAGGACGCCAACTCTTTCCCACTCACCCGTCCCCTGCTGCCTTCCTTTCCCACTTCCCGGTGCTACCAAGGGGTCTGGAGAGCTGCCAAGCAGGACCCCGGCCCCTGCAGCCTTGCTTTCCCGCTCTCCAGTGCCCCGCAAAGGGCCTGGGCAGCCACCAAGCAGGCCGAGACGCCCCCCCCTGCCGCCTCTTTCCCACTCCCCGTCCCACCACCTTGCTTTCCCACTTCCTGGTGCCCTGCAAGGGGCCTGGGAAGCCCACTAAGCAGGCCACTGACCCCCTGCCACCTCTTTCCCGCTCCCTGATGCCCCTCCAAGGGCCTGGACAGCTGCCAAGTAGGCCACCGACCCTCTGCCACCTCTTACCCGCTCGCTGATGCCCCGCA